>LNAC01000872.1:504383-578170 GCA_002007465.1 Ailurus styani | reverse complement strand
TGGGAGCTCGGTCGCGCTCAGACACCCCTGGTCTTTTTGTGTCCCCTTGGGTCCTGAGACCCCACTGTCCCTGCAGGGGCTTCACCCCCCGCTTGGTCTGTCAGGACGACTCTTAATAAAATCCTCATTTTTGTGCTCTCTAGGGCTCTCTTAGAAGAGTACTAATTTGTAATCATGCCAGAAGCAGTAAAAGATGATGGTATTTCTTAACATGCACTCAAGACCAAAGATCTATGTGCAGCATGATAATAACGTTTGACAGATATCATTTACAGAGCACCTTTGATTCTGAGGCATCACAGAGGACATTATCCATGTTTCTCCTGAGGGTGATGAAATGCAACAGGTCATCAGACTCAAAATTATATGCAAAGCCCAAGAAAGAGTTCAGTGAAGAACAGGAAAAGTGCTGGTCGTACTAGGAGAATACTGGTTGTGGAGGAAATTGAGGCCCTAAGGGGAGAAACTTGTCCATAACATGGGAGCGGAAGTTGAAGAGTCCTGGGTCAGTGTTGTTTCAGGCTGAAGGTCTAAATTCGGCCATTGGGTCTGATGGGTCATGGGTATGTGTTAATCTGGATGGTTCCACCCCAAAGTGGCTCTGAAACCCTGGGGTCCCGGTTTCAAGTTCCACTCTGCCCCTACTGGCAGCATATGACATGAGAAACAGGACATTTGTTGCCAGACCACTCAGTTCTGTGTATATCTTGATTTGCAGTTCCTTCTGGCTGCTTCTCAGGACAACTAGATGGGATTTAGATTCCTTAAAATGCAATTATGAATCTATTGGCCTTGACTCTGGGTTTTACCCACGAATTCATTGTACTTGGCAGAGAGCATTTAATTTCTCATCTCCTACGTCACTGAAGCCTCTTTTCAGAGCCTCTCCTCACTCTCACCTGTTAATAATCAGAAGTCAGCTACATGAAACATTCAGTTCAGGCTCCATAGCTTCTGAAGACAAATGTGCTTAAAAAAAGAAATCACAATCTGGATACTAGGGGCACTCCTTTTTCCTGAATTAGTTATTGCTTCTAGACTTTTTCTGTAAACAGAGTTATATAATAATTTTTTAAATAAATTATATCATGAGTATATAAAAAAAAATAGTGGGATGCTGATTTTATTTAAAGCCAAGTCACCTACTGGGTGACAAAGGCTGTTAAAAAGAATCCCCAATCTGAAGCTCTTGCTTTTAAAAACAAAAAACAAACAAGAAACAAACAAACAAAAAAACAAAACAAAACTGTCAGTGCTGTTTCTTAAGGGTCAAAAAGTACGCATTACAGAAAGAGAGAAAAAAAAATTGGAGATCAATGCCAGCTCTCCCTGAAGTACCTGCCTCAGTTGAGAAATGAATATGAAGATCACTATAAATAAAAGATTAAAGATGACATGGCTTTTGGAGTAAAATATGAAGCAGTCACAATGTGATGTATCAAGTTTAACCAAATTAAACCCCAGGGATAAACAGGGGTTTGGATTTTTGTTGCATTTGAAAAATGAACTTGTATTAAAAAAAAATAAGTTTATATATGAAGGCAGTCATCCAGGGGCTCAAAAAGGAGAATTCCATTTCTTTCCTTTTAGGTAGTCTCTCTTAGACACATCCACAAGATTTGGAAAATGCTTTCCCCTGGGCAACAACAACAAAAAAGAGCAATCACTCAGCTTTCTGCAAAGATGCACCAACTGACCTTATTGGTTGATGTGGTAGCTGGAAGCTATGTTTAGGGGATGGAGTTATTTTTTGCATTTTAATCCTCAAGCTTTGCTCAGGAAATATGCTTTCCATTAGGATGTACACAAATCATTTTTCTAATATACCATTCATTAGATTAATGTTAGTATTAGACCTTTGCAGAGTGCATTTGTGTCTTGGGCATTTTTCCAGAAATACATTATGTAACACGTGGATTTCCAATTCATAATTGCAAAGGTTTCAAAACCTAAGCTTCAGAGGAGACTTCAGAAATAGGCTAGCTGCAATGAATTTTTCACTCCTGTGTCTAACTAGTCTCCCCAAATTGTGTCTCTTTTCCAGGAAATGAGATCAAAATAAAAACAAAATCTTGGTCCAGTTGAAGCAATTATTTTGATCTGTTGAGATAGATAGCCAGAGTTTTTGTCTAAGTCTGTTGGGTATAGACTCCTTTTCCTGCAGGCTCTGACCTTCTCTCTAACCCTGAAAGAATGTAGATGGGTTGGGTGACTCACATTCGCTTTTGGAGCAGTGAGCTGAATTATTTAGCATAAGCAGTGGGAAAAGTGGAGGAGTAAGTGGGGAGAAATAATTTTAAGTTATATCTTTAGCTGGAGGAAAATTGGCCTACCTACACAAGAGTAAATATGGCATATGCAATGATTCAAATACTCAAAGATGTCTGTTTTAGCAATAAAGACTAGATCTGGACACAATCCCTGGCATAGTCAGACATACACCTGCACGTTCACTATATCAAAAGAACCACAGAAGTGTGTTGAAAACTGCTTAAGTGAGAGACATAAACACAACTACAGATGAACGGACAGGAATTTAAGACTTTAAATGCTGGACTGTTGGCAAAGCAGTCAGCAGGGTAAGCTCTAGCCAATTTTCAATTGTGAGACACTAGGTTCACATTGTAGACATGCTAGAATGTTTGTTCTTCCCTGCCCAGTCTTTTAGGGAGGATATTAAACACCCCTGTTAAATGTCTGCAAGTGATTGCCAAAGTGAAGCTTTTGAAAATGATGGCTGTGATCTTTAATAAGGTTGTGCCCTTGTCAGGACTCTCAGAATTTCCAATGTAATTTCAAATCAATAATTTTTTTTGGATGATATACATGTCTAACTCACTGTGAGAAATATCTACAGATCGTTGAAGTTAGGGGCCAGCTGGTGGAAATTTATATGGTTATCTCCTGACCTAACCTTTTAGCTTCTTTCTGTTCCTTGGTTGTGGTTAAGCTAGATCTTGCCTCAGGGGCTTTGCTCCTGCCAGTTTCATTTTTCTGGATTATTTCCAGAAAGTTTTCCATAAATGGCTCCATTCTGTTCCTTGGCACTCACTCCTTAAAAATATTTTTGTCTTGATTATTCTAGTAGCTTGACTTAGTTACAATTTATTATATTACTTTATTTCCTTCACAGCACTTACTAATTTTTCAAGAACAGTAATGGGATAATAAAAATAACACTTATCTTTTTTTGTCTATTTGCATTTAGATGAACTTCTTCTGAAAGAATCCAAGCTCCACAAAGGCTGAGATCGTGTTACCTTTCTTATTCCCCGTTCTGCACCAGCCTTGGAACAGTGTCTGACAGAGTCATTCAAGGTCTGTTGATTGAGGAGGTAAAGAATGTTATGAGTATATGAATGGACTTGGAATTATTTGAGGTCACTCTTAATGATGGGTGGGGTTGGTGATTAAATTACAACTGTAGGTCTTAGAGCTGGAAGTGATCTTGTTCACTCTCATAATTGGGGCGAAACTCTCCCTTCTATTAGCATCTCTGACAGATGATCAACCAGTCTGTGCTTAAGCAACTATGTTTGAAAGACATAACTATGATACTGTCTTCTTTGGCTTCGGACAGACTGTAGCCTTCTATAGCAGTTTATTCCCTGCTATACAGCTATCATTAGGAGAAAACTCTTTGATTTATCCAGAATCTTCTCTCAGTCCTCTCATCTTTTGCTCCTTGTTCTAGTTCCTAGGGAACAGAGAGGACAATGTTTCCTCTAAATTACAGCCTTTCAGTTTGTATGCCTCCTTCTTAAAAAAAAATCAGCTCAATGCTATGGCAAAATTCACCTTGATTTTCTCCCACTTATTCCCACATTTCTTGTTAGTATTTAGAGATAATTTGTCTTAATAGTCCACCCTATATTTGAGGGAGTATAGAAATAAAAGAGATCTAGGGGTTATGCCAGAAGCAGTCAGACATATTTTAACTTGTCTTTAATGTATTCAGTGCTGGTGCTATGGGGAATTGAGTGGTATAGTCACAGAATTATTGCCGTTGCTTGAAAAATCTATTCGTAGTGAAAGATATGGTAACTTGGGAAGCTCTGCCTGATGGGGAAGGTGTCAGGCACATCTTAGAGTTCTGGGTATTTCTCAAACAGTTGTGATACAAAACATCTCTCCTTTTCCTTTTCTGGTGTATTCAACTAGTCAACAAAAAGCATACCTCATATTCCTAAAATAATGATGCTTTAGTTGACATTCTTTTGGGTCTTAAAAGACCAACATATGTGCCTGATAGTGTAGAGTTATGCAGAGCCTGAATATTTGGGTGCCACTGAAAGCCACTGTCGTATGTCTATTCACTGATATGTATGAATGGGAGAAAAGAAAAATCCTGGCTGGTGGATCAAGGTAAGCCAAAACCCCTTTCATTTTGTCTGTGACAAACCAGTACAGAGGTGTAAGATATCTGAAAACAGCCTTGCAGGTTTTGATAGAAATCTTAAATGGGATGTAGAGAACATATGACAAAAATAACAGGAAGTAAGTACTGCTGGGAAACTTTTTCAAGAACAGTCAACACAATAATAATTGCGCCTAGTTCTAAGCTTGCTACGTGTGTTAATTCCACGCTGCCGCCCTAAAAGAGAGGTGCTTTTATTGCCTTATTTTTCAAATGAGGAAACGAGACACAGAAGTTAAGTGACAGTACTGAGATCCCACCACTAAAGAAGTGGTGGAGTTGAGAAAAAGACCCAAGCAAAACAATTTCAGAGCTGTTGTTCTGAACCAGTAGGTTATAAACCCTAGGTAATATTTGTACATTTTGAAATCACTTTACAAGTACTCTTTTGACCTATAAAGTGCACAGGGAATAGCCAGGGAAATAGGCATTATAAATGTCTTGGTTTTCTTTAACAACAGGCTGTTAACTTTCTGAAATTCAGTATTCTTCCTAACCTCTTAAAAATTCAACCTACGATTCAAAAATGAAGGGCTAATGAAAATAAATGTATTGGAAATTCAGTGCTAGAGAGCAAATGAAAAAAATATAGCTATGTAAAAAAAGGAAACAAAGCAAAAACCAGACCCCTAAACTCTATGATGAAGCTCACATTCTTAGGTAAAGGGGCACTTAGTACTTCCTTAATACCTTGTTCACAGAAGCCAAGAGTCTCCCCTCCATCACGATTCGCCGTCAGATCGTTCCAGGGTCATCTCCCTCTTGGAGTCTCTAAGCTTCTATAAAATGAGGGAGCTGGAACAAGATTAGCTCTTACAACCCAGGTCTTAATAGTCTGTGTGTCTGTAAGTCTAGGTAGACACTGAATGTCTTTCTCATGACAGGTTATTTCGTTCTTAACTATTCCTCTTCTCCCGATTTTTATGTAATATTTTAATACATAACAGAAAAGAAAGAAAGAAAAAAAACAAGCTGAAAGTAACTGACACACCAACTCCAACTTTCCATTCTCATTTCACTGCCAGTTCATCAGAACACCTTCAGTAGAATTCTGGTGCAGACTGTGAAAACACATTGTAAGAGTTCCAGAGTCTTTCCCACATGTGGTTGTCCTCTGTTTTCCACCAGCAGCACTACCATGGACTGTCATCTGCAAATCCATCAAAAGGAAATTAAGTAATAGAGTATCAGGGCTCTCGGAGGAACAAATCCTTGAACTGATCCTTACTGTGTGAAACTTCAGCCATATAGCAAAATCTGCATTAAATGTTAAACCTTAAAGGCAATACATTCCTGTGAATAGAGGGGGAACATAACACAAATAATATACAATGCTAACATTAAGTATACACACATATACATATATGGTCTTGAAATTATTCAGAGATAGCAGTAAGAGCACTATTTTTTTCTCATAGAGAACCTTATTCTTTAAGAGACACACTCAGACACACATATATATCCCTGCTGAGCTCTTATATATTCAATTGATTCCAGTCATTTTTCCAGTTCATTTCCTTATATATTTATTCTAGGATTGGTCCTTTTTGGACAGGAGTTTATCTCTGTAGAAATAACTTGTGTCATGACATCAAAGTACTCAGGCTTGTTTTTGGCACCTGGTGGCATCTGGTGGGGAAGGTGACCAGTTGTATGGCAGGAGAATTAAAAGGTGAACCTGAATATGGGACTTGGGTCTTAATTCCAAAGGAAAAAGAAGGATGGCAGTGAAAACCGTTGGAATAAAGGACCTTTCAGAAAATTTGGTTTTAGGATAATTCATTGGTTAATGGCTGCCCTCAATTTACCAGTGATTTGAGTTTATAACGTATCCCTGAGTAACTAACTATATCACTCTGTCATAGGATCAGTATAACCATAGCTTCACCTTCCTGGAATTAGTTGCATATGCATTCATTCATATTGACATATGCACAGCCATGAATCCATGTGTCCCCCAAATTGAAGACACTCATTAGGGTACAGGTTTAACCCAAGGTACAAATGATTTATTCATACTATGCCAGCTGAGGCTGTATCCCACCATTCTTATTTGTTAAAGGAGATAACATGGTTGACTTTGAGTAGAAAAATAGCAGCGTACTGACAAAGAACTTTAAAACTTCTTGAATAAAGTTCAGTGTTCACCCACCAAAAGCAGATCAGCTCATTTAGTGTTGTGGTAAATGATGTTCTCACTTTTATTTTATTTTAAATGTTCTCACTTTTAATAATTGCCACTAAAGAAAATTGTTGGATATATCACCCATAGAATGCCATTCTTAACACTTATTCATAAAGGGACCTGTTTGTTTTTTTTTAATGCAAACTCATATAACAAGGCTCAAAATAAATACCCAGTGTTTTTAGGAGACACATGGTTTAGGTTTCTCAGATATGGACTCAGACTTGCATCCCATGCATTGCGATCTAATCAAATTGCTTCCTTGCAACCAAGAAAAAATTGTTCATCTGAATTTAAAGTCCAATTAAATAAATGTGATGGTCGTTGATAAAGCCGACTAGCATAGCAGCTTCATGTATATGTTCAGGAGCTGGGCAGTCAGGATTTGAATTTTAGCTCTACTGCTATAGCTGTGTAATCATTGGCAAGTTATTTAACCTCTTTGTGACTAACTTTCTTCATCTGAAACTGAACATCTTCATCAATGGTCATAAATAAATGTAACAATGGGCGCCTGGGTGGCTCAGTGGGTTAAAGCCTCTGCTTTCGGCTCAGGTCATGATCTCAGCGTCCTGGGATCGAGGCCCGCATTGGGCTCTCTGCTCAGCAGGGAGCCTGCTTCCTCCTCTCCCTGTCTCTCCGCCTGCCTCTCTGCCTACTTGTAATCTCTCTCTCTCTGTGTCAAATAAATAAATAAATAAAATCTTTAAAAAAAAAATAAAATAAATGTAACAATCTCAGAGGGTTAATGTAAGGAATAAATGATAAGCAAATTTCTTAAAAGCTTAAAGCAATGCATGGCTTATAAAATAATTTTTAAATGCTAGTAATTATTAGTAAAACAATATCCCCATATCGTTTATTAGATTACCTAAAAATAATAATAATAGGGGCATGTTATTTCAGTAGTTTTATTTTTTGGTCACACAGACTAGAATAATTTCACCTTTAACAGCAAACAAAGAGGAAAAACAGGTTCTTAACCTGGTCAAGGGACTCAAGTCACATATTTCAGAAATGTTTCTAAACTAGTGGCATCTGCTTTGAATCTGTCATAGCCAGAGAAAGTTTATTGTCCCACTAAAAGTGACAGCTTTATATTTGTGTGGCATAAAAAAAAAAGATAAATGCTAGATAAGATATATGTCCTTAGGCGTAGTTATGCCACATATAGTGGAAAATTATCCCTGCTGGGTTCAACCGTTGTGATCCAGAGCCTGTCAATGCCTATTATTAGAAGCAGGAAGGCATAAGAACCATATGTGTTTGCCATTAGGTCGGTCTACAGCATTGATACTGTCAATCAAGCCTCCGAGAGCACCCTCCCTGTGAATAACCCCCTGTGCTCTTTTGAGCATGCTCAGATGGAGTCTACCATCAGTGTGGTAGAAGTTAACTCTCTTTATAGGAGTGTATACAAGTTGAAGGGTGAAATTAACAAATATTGACCAAGTTCGTGGTTGTACAAATTAAGGAAATAGTTAAATAATAGAAGTATAAAAAACCAGGCAAATGCTTATTTGGCATGAATACAATAAAGCTGTTTCTTGGTAAGAAACAAAAAAATTTGCCAAAAATGAAAGCCCCGAATAGTGCTGCTGTGGCCTGACCACAGTATCACAATAAATAAACACACACACACATGACACAGGCACAGACAAAGCCCTCTTTGCACCAATGCCCCAAAGTACTTCATTGGGTCTTTGGAATGAGCAAAGTAGGTTGATTGGTGCCAAGAAGAGGATAGTTCTGATAACATGAGTAGTGGAATGCTCAAAGGAGTTCTCAGATGATGAGCAAATTAGTGGATAAAAAAATAAGCTGAATTTGTTACATGTTCGTTCCTCATTTACTACAGTAGAAAACAGATGTGAAAATAACAAAGGTTCAGAGTTCTTAAAACCTGGGAAGAACACTCTCATATACTCCTTTGATTTAGGATTGTATTGCCCAAAATCATTGAGTTGTCTATCTTCACTGACTGTGCTACAGGACAGAAGGCATTTCTGCTAATTAGTGAAAATATTTTGTAAGTATGTATGGACAGAAGTTTCAAGACATAGCTTGCAAACATGAACTTAAGTTGTTTTTCGAATAATTATCCTTTTACTTTAAAATCAAGTTATTTGTAATACTTACCAAAGGGAACAACACAAAGAAGCAAAATATAATAAATCTGTTAAAAGAGAGGATTTTTTCCAGTGAAAATACATGAAAAATGTGTCCTTAAAAATTTCATTATCATGAGAATTATATAGTCCCAAGAAATGGAAATATTTTACATTGATCTTGAAAAGGGTATTCAGGAGACTTAAATCATATATAGACACACACATATACACACAGAGAAATTGAGAAGATGAATGAGACACCACACAGAATCCCCTTTTCTAAATAGATAAACAGAGCTCTCATTCATGAGAAAGGCCTATTGGGCAGAAAACATCTTCACAAGGGCAGAGCAGACATGTAACAGACATGAATTCCATGAACTCTAGTTCTTTATGTAAACAAATAAGTAAGTAAATAGGAAATGAAAGAAAGAAAGGAATAAAAAGAACCAAAACCAAGAAAACCCAGGGAAAATTGTATGAAAGCAACAAAATGTACAAACGATAAAACAGACCCCAAAGGAAACAGGAATAATTCAGGGAACCAAATATAGTCAAGTCAAAAATAAAATAAAGCAAATTTATTAATTAGCATTGTGAAAAAATAGGGAAAAAAGTGAACAAATGTCAACTTAAAATATGTACATATGTATATATCTGATATATGCATACATATATAAATCCATACATATATGTGTGTATTTTAGTGTATATATCTTAATATACTTATATATAATATGTAATATGTATTTCATATATACTAAAATATTAAAAGGATGGATAATAAAAAAAGAAAATGTAATATTGGTATGATAGGCACTCTAAGAACAAAGAAGACAGATAATGAGAGGGTGTTACATTAGTTTCTTATTGCTGAGTTAACAAGTTACCTCAAACTTAGTCAAAGCAACACAAATTTATTATCTTACGATTTCATGCATTAGAAGTCCAACACATGTCCCACTGGGCTAAAGTCAAGTTGTCAGTAGGGCTGCATTCCCTTTTGGAGACTCTATGGGAGAATCCATTTCCTTGCCTTTTCCAGCTTCTAGAGACTGCCCTCATTCCTGGACTCATGGTCCCTTTCCTCATCTTCAAATCCAGCAATGACAACCTGGGCCTTCCCCTCATCACATCACTCTGACCTTTCTTCCATTGTCATATCTTCTTTGAGTCTTCTGAGTCTGTGTTTTAAGGAGGCTGATGATGACATTTTTGGTCCACCTGTATGATCCAAGACTATCTTATTTTAAGGTTAGATGATCAGCAGCCTTAATTCCTTCAACTTTAATTCCTCTTTGCCATGTAACCTAACATACTCTCAGGTTCTTGGAGTTGGCCATGGGTATCTTTGAGAGGGAGGTGGGCAGTGATTCAGCCTACCTACCACAGGTAGAAATAATCAAAGATTTTGGGTTTTTTGTTGTTGGTAGTGGTGGTGGTTGTTATTTTTCAAAGAAAGTTTTAAAAAAATCATTCAGAACTCAATATAGTTTACATAGTTGTATTAAGTGCAGAGAAGGTTTAAATGGTGAAAATTACTTACCAAGTCTTCCTTCTGCTGGATATTGAGTTGATCAATGAAAAAGAGAAAAACATAAAATTTTCTAGAAGTAAAAAAATAGAGATTCCATATAAAGCAGCAAAAAATGATATTAAAGTTGGATTTCTCAGTAGTATTAGATGCTATAAGAAAATAAAACAGTACTACCAAATTTTGATGAAAAATGGCTTTAATTATAATATACAAGTAGTAAAATTATAACTTGAATATGAGGACAAAATAAAAAGTTTTATACCTACAAGGATATTTTAAAAAATTATACACAGGTCACTCAAACTAAATGAAAGAAATTTCTCAAATGTTTGAATATGATAAAAAGGGACTCAAAAAGGCGAATGTGATGACACATTAAAAAAAAAAGAAGTCACATATTTAGGTACAGAAAACGAAAGGAAACTGTATAACATGAAGATGTGTTATTTTTTTTTAAGATTTTATTTATTTATTTGACAGCGAGAGACACAGTGAGAGAGGGAACACAAGCAGGGGGAGTGGGAGAGGGAAAAGCAGGCTTCCTGCTGAGCAGGGAGCTGGATGCAGGGTTCAATCCCAGGACCCTGGGGTCATGACCTGAGCCAAAGGCAGACACTTAATGACTGAGCCACGCAGGTGCCCCAAATGTGTTATTCTTTATTTATAGGACACTTTCCCTGAGGAGTTCTATTTCAGTAATGTAAGCTTACACTTTTTTTCAGTTGGGCCTTACCATACTACTTGGTTGTGAATAATATGTGATATATTACATATGGTATATAATAAAATATAATTTTAATATACACCATGTAATACATAATATATATCAAAATATATAATGTACATTATGTATATTACTTATGTGAAATAGAATATATATTGTGAACCATAGATACCTAGGGTTCACAGGACACAGTAACAGAACAGCAAGTTACACAGAAAGACCTCTAAAGATCTGTAAAGGGTCCCTCCTTGAATTCTCAACTCTGTGCTGATAAGCACATGCATGGGAGGAAAGCACCAAAGCCGAGGAAAAAACAATCTTAAGGGATTAGAAGAAACAACACCCACTAATCAGAGTGAAAAACCTCATGGTTTAATATTTCAACCAAAAGGCAAAGAATTTTAATGGGCAAAGAAATAACCAATTATATGTGATGTAAAAGAAACCACTGTAAATATAAGGCACAAATAATTTAAGAGTAAATGGATGGAGAAAAAAAAGTATACCATGCTAATATTAATCAGAAAAAAGCTGGAGTGACTATGTTAATATTAAACAAAACAAATTTCAGTGTAGAAAATACTACTAGGTATAAAAAAGGATCATTTCATAAATATAAAGTTTCAATTCATTTCAATTTCAATTAATCCTAAATGTTTATGCATCTAATATCAGACTTTCAAAATATATAAGGCAAAAACTGATAGAATTACAAGGAGAAGTAGACAAATCCATGTAAACTCTAAAACATTGTTTTCATGAGATGCCACCATATACTTATCAGAATGTATGTGATTAAAAGTACTAGTCACAAAAAAAAAAAAAAAAGTACTAGCCACAATGAAGAACTAAATTAATGGAGAGATATTCCATATCCATGGATAGGAACACTCAATATTGTCAAGATGTCACTTCTTCTCAATTTGATCTAAAGATTCAGTGCAATTCCATTTAAAATCCCAGCAAGTTACTTTGCAAATATCCACAAACAGATTCTAAAGTTTATATAGAGAAGCAATTCATACAGAATAGGCACACAATATTAAAAGAGAATAATTTTAGAGGACTGACACTATCTGATTTCAAGACTTAATATAAAGGTACAGTAATCTAGAGAGTGTGGTATTGGTGAAAGAATAGACAAATAGATCAGTGGAACAGAATAGAGAGCCCAGATATAGACCCACATACATATAGTTAATTGATCTTTCACAAAGGATCAAGGACAGTCAATGCAGCAAAGATAGTCTCCTCAACAAATGGTGCTGGAACAACTGGATATCCACATATGGCAAAAATTAACCTAGGCACAGACCTTAGACCTTCACAAAAATAAATTCAAAATGGATTATAAACATAAATGTAAAATGCAAAATTGTAAAATAACAGGAGAAAATCTAAATGATCTTGGGCATGTTAATGGCTTTTAAGACAGAACACCAAATACACAGTCCATAAAAGAAAGAACTGATACAGTGGACTTCATTAAAATTAAAAACTTTTGCTCCATGAAAGATACTACCAAAAGAATGAGAAGACAGGCTACAGACTGACAGAAAATATTTGCAAAAGATATATCTGATAGAGGACTATTATCCAGAATATACAAAGAACTCATTAAACTTAAAAACCTGATTAACAAGTGGGCAAAAGCCTGACCCTCACCAAAGAAGATGTAAAGATGGCAAATAAGCATATGAAAAGGTGCTTCATACCTTGTATTATCAGGGAAATGTAAATTAAAACAACAGGGTGCATATCGTAATATGTCTGTTAGAATGGCCAAAATCCAAAACACTGACATCACCAAATAATATTGAAGATGTGAAGCAACAGGAACTCTGATGCATTGCTTGTGGGAATGTAAAATGGAGGAGAGTTTGAAAGTTTCTTACAAAATTAAGCATACTCTAACTGAACAATTCAACAGTTATGCACCTTGGTATTTACCCAAAGAACTTGAAAAATTATAGCCACACAAAAACCTACACCGAGATGTTTATGGTAGCTTTGTTCATAATTGCCAAAACTTGAGAGCAATCAAGATGTCCTTCAGCACGTGAATGGATAAATAAGCTAGGATACAACCAGACAGTGAATATTATTCAGCACTAAAAATAAATGAACTATCAAGCTATAAAAAAATCATAAAAGAACCTTAAATGCATATTAGTAAGTAAAAGAAGCCAGTCTCAGAAGACAGCATACTGTATGATTCCAACTATATGACATTCTGGAAAAGGCAAAACTGTGAAGACAGTATATAAAAATCAGTGGTTGGCAAGGATGGGATAGAGGGAAAAGATGACTATAAGATTAGTGCTTTCCAGGGGTTAAAATGAGGAGGGATAAAGAGGCAGAATACAGAAGATTTTTAGGGCCTTGAAACTACTCTGTACAGTACTGTAATATGGATACATACTGTTATAGTTGTCCAAACCTACTGATGTACAACACCAAGAGTGAACCCTAATGTATACTATGGACTTTGGGTGATAGTGATGTTTTGGGTGATAATAATTGTACGTTCATCAGCTATAACAAATATATCACTCTGGTGGGGGATGTTGATGATTGGGGAGACTATGCATGTGTGGAGGAATGGGGTATATGGGAAATGGCTGTACCTTCCATTCAATTTTGCTATGAGAGTAAAAGTACTCTAAAAAAATAAATTATATGAAAAAAGAAAGAAAACACAAGAGTAATCAAACACAATTTTAGAATATAAAACTTAAACTACTCAAATACTGTTCACTTATATAAACACTATCATAATATATAATTCATAATCCATTGTTATTAGATATAATGTTAAGATACTGAGGCAATATATAGAGCTAACAAAACATTAAAAAGAATTCAGAGCACATCTGTATGTCTACATTATGTAGAAATCCTGTGATTTTATTTTTTAAACACTATTAACCTGTCCATAGAATTAGAATTACCAGCTTTTCTTCTGGGAAGAGTCTCTCTACTTGATTTCCAGAATACCACACACTTCTGGGATTCCTCCCGGTCTCTGGCACCCTCCCCCCACTTAGTCTCCCTTGCTGTTCCCAACTCATCTTTTCAGTCTCTAAATGCCAGGCTGTTCCTGGCTCTGTTCTGGCATTCCATCTTTTTCTTTCCACACTTAAAATATTATGGTGATCTTATCCAATCTCATAGCTCAGAATATCGTTAACAGTAATAATTCTGAACTTTTTATCTCTAGCCCACACTTCACTCCTGAACTCAAGGCTCATATATCCAACTGATTACTTGACATCACTACTTTGTCATTTAATAGGCATTTAAAGTTTAATATACCCTCTAAGCAAATACACACCTAGGTACATATGCTCTTCCCATAGACTTTCCAAAATAAAAAAGAGCCATTGCATTCTACCAGGTATTCAGTTACAAAATGTTGTGACTTAGCTTTGACTTTTTTCTTTCTCTCTCCTTTCACATCCAATACACCAGCAAAATGTGTCAGTTCTATCTTTGAAATATAGCTAGAATTTGACAATTTGTCACCACTTCCACTATTACTACCAGGATTAAGCTTTCATTGTCTCCCACCTTGATTATTATCTTCTCTGAAATCTGTTCTCAACACAGTGACCAGATAACCTTTTGAGAATATAAGTCAGATAACTTATGTGACTTCAGTGTCTTCCCCTCTCACTCAAAGTCAAAGCTGAAGTCTGTACAATGATGTGCAGAGTCCTACATGATTACCCTCCATGTTTATACTTGACCTCGTATAGTTTATACTTGACCTCGTCTCCTCTACCTCTCCCTTTTTCTCACTCTGTTCCAGACATGGTGTACTCCTTGTGTACTCAAAAATATAGTAGGCAAACATTTTCACTTGGTATTTCCTTTGCATGAATTGGTGTTCTTTTCAGTATCTACATAACTTGTTCACTTACTTGTTTAGGTCTCTTCTCAAATGTCACCTTCATCATTAGACCTACTTGGTTTTTCTATCTAACTTGCAGCCCTACTAATACTCCCTACCTTTGTAGAAGCTTCCCCTCTGATGTGGAATCAGTTAAATTAATGGAGCGAGCAATATCTGACTTTAAAAGTAAAACATCAGCTGTGAACACTTGTTGAGCAAGGGAGTCTTTGGGGTATAAATAAAAGAATTAGAAGTTTAGACCTTACCATTCACTATCCATTCCCTCAGGGTTCTGCTGTGGTGAATAAAGAGCACAATGAAATAGGACTAATTAATAGCTTAAATTTATTAGGATCACAAAAATTCCATAATAGAAATGTGATAAAAATTGTATCTGATATCCTTAACAAAATATTGGCCAATTGAATCTAAAAGGTATTTTAAAAAATGGGATTTGTCTCAGCTATGCAAGGCTGGTACAACATTCTGAAATCAATTAATGTAATTCATCACATCAAAAGAAAAATCACATGACCATATGAATGCATGTGGAAAAGCCATTTGACAAAATCCTGTACTCATTCATGGTAAAAACTCTCAGTAAATTAGGAAGAGAGGGGAACTTTCTTAACTTGATAAAGACTGCCAAAATCCTACAGCTAACATCATATTTAATGGAGAGCAATTTAAAAGCTTTCCCCACTGAGAATCAGAGCAGGACAAGGATGTCCTCCCTTATTCCTTTTCAACATTGTACTGGAAGTCCCTGCTAACGTGATAAGGCAAGAAAAGGAAATAGTGTACAAATTGTGGAAAAGACAAAACTGTTCACAGATGACAAGATCATCTATATAGAAAATCTTAAAAAACTGGCAAAAAAAAAAAACTTTATTGGAACTAATAAGAGATGGTAATCAGGTTGCAGGATCCAAGGTTAATATACAAAAGGCAATTGCTTTTCTGTAATACCAACAATGAACAAGTGGAGTTTGAAATAAAAACACACCATCTACATTAGCACCACCAAAATGAAAACCTTTAAATACTTTAGTATAAATCTAATAAAATATATACAAGGGAAACTGCAAAACTCTGATGAATGAAATCAAAGAGTAAGTAAATTGAGAGGTATTCCACGTTTATGAATAAGGAGACTCAATATTGTCAAGATGTCAGTTCTTTACAGCTTTATAGAAATTCAGTGCAATACCAATAAAAAAACCCAGTAAGTATTATTTTATGGATATCAGAAGACTGATTCAGAAGTTTATATGGAGGGCGCCTGGGTGGCTCAGTGGGTTAAAGACTCTGCTTTCGGCTCAGGTCATGATCTCAGCGTCCTGGGATCGAGGCCCGCATCGGGCTCTCTGCTCAGCAGGGAGCCTGCTTCCTCCTCTCCCTGTCTCTCTGCCTGCCTCTCTGCCTGCTTGTAATTTCTCTCTCTCTGTGTCAAATAAATAAATAAAAAATCTTTAAAAAAAAAAAAGTTTATATGGAGAGGCAAAAGACCCAGAATAGCCCTCATATTTTTTTTTCTTAAGATTTCATTTATTTGTCAGAGAGAGAGAGACCACAAGTGGGGGTATGGCAGGCAGAGGGAGAAACAGGCTCCCCATTGAGCAAGGAACCTGATGTGGGACTTATTTCCAGAACCCTGGGATCATGACCTGAGCTGAAGGCAGATGCTTAACTGACTGAGCCACCCAGACGTCCCTAGCCATCATATTATTAAAGGAGAGAACCAAATTGGAGGAATGATTCTACCTGACTTTAAGACTTACTATAAAGCTGCAGTATCAAGGCAGTGTTTTTGTTTTTTGTTTTTTAAAGTAAGCTCCATGCCCAATGTAGGGCTTGACCTCTGCATCCTAGGATCAAGAGTCTCATGCTGCACCAACTGAGCCAGCCAGGCGCTCCAAGACAGTGTGGTATTGGCAGAAAAATGAATAGATCAATGGAATAGAACGAAGAGTTCAGAAACAGATCCACGTAAATATAGTCAACCTATATTTGACAAAAGAACAAAGGCAATACAGTGGACCAAATATAATCTTATCAACAAATGGTGCTGGAACAACTGGACATGCAGAAAAATGCATCTAGACACAAATCTTACACCCTTCATTAAAATTAACTGAAAATGGATCACAGAACTTAATTAAAACACAAAACTGTAAAGCTCCTAGAAGATAACACAGAAGAAAACCTAAATGACCTTGGGTATGACATTGACTTTTTTAGATAAACACCGAAGACATCCATGAAAGAAATAATTTAGACATCATTAAAATTGAGAATTTCTGTTCTGTGAGAATTGCTGTCAAGAAATGAAAAGATAAGCCAGAGTAGGAGAAAATCTTTGCAAAAGACACATCTTATTGGTAGGATGGAGTGGTAACTTTTTAAGCTCCTTATACATGGAACTGGTGTAATTTATTTTGGTATACAATATAGTATGGTATATAGTGTAGTATGAGACCTAATTTTATTTTCTTTTAAATGGATATATAGTTTTCTTAGCATCAATTTTAATGGTTATTCTTAGATTTTTAGATTATACTTTCACTATTGTCATGATAAAAGTTTCAGGACATACTTGGAACTATTTGTGATGTACTTTTCTGTTTAATTTGTATATGTGTTCATTCATGCAGTAATGCTGTAATGTTTGAATTGTAGTAGCTTTATAGTAAGTTACATAGCTGCCTATGAGTAAACAGATACCTTCTAATAAGATTTCTTACGTGTACCTGAATGCCTCCAGATTATATTCTTTTTTCAGACCATTTACTGTTCACTCAGTTTAAATTCAGAGCTGATACATATTAAAATATGAACTAAAGTGGCTAACATGTTTTAGTTTTTCTTTATATTTCTAGATTTAAAATATGGGAGAGTAATAGAATGCAACATTTTTAAAAATCTCTAATGACTCACATTTCCTATCTCTAATTAAAACAAGATACCCTGTGGAATACCTTTGCATCATTTACCCAGTTTCATTAATTCTGGCTACTGAAGTTAATTTAAATTCACTCTTGTGAAATGAGAGCTCAGTATCAGCTTTTTTTTTTTTCTGTTAGCATACTCAGTGAGACTTACAAATAGTTATCTGCTAGGTGGTAAACAGTGAACAGTCTTGTCTATTATAAATAATCTTAGCCAATAAATGTTGTTTATGCTCAATTTAGGAATAAAGATGTTAATCAGAGATCACAAAAGGATCTTTTTGTTAAAGCTAAAAGCAATTCTGTGATTAGTTGCATGTGCAAATCTTACCCAATTTCTTTCATCTTCTCTGACAGTTGTGGAGAAAGAAAACTAGATATAAGAATGCAAGTTAAATCCACTATAAATGAAACTGCACTATAGCCCTGTACCTTCAGAGATTTCTAGATCATGTCTATGCTCAACCCTTCATTCTCTCCTTTCTTCCTAAATAGAATTTTAAGAAGTTAGCCAAGATGTAATGAGAACAACTGATTTAGACTTAGGGGATTTAAAGCCAAATTCCCCATTTGCATTTTTGATCATTTAGGAAAGTTCCTTAACTGCTGTACTGAGCCTCAGTTTCCACATTTGTTAAAGGGTAAATAAAGCTGTTAACATGCCTTTTATGAGGATTAAGATGCTGATACATATGGAAATGCCTGTCATTCTGATTGGATATCTTTTAAATGTTGACTAAAATTTAAATAGATGAACACAAAAAGAAAGACAAAAATGAAATGATCATTTCATTACCCAGGAAAACCTTTGTGATCTACTGATATAAAAAAGGGCTTTTCTTTTCTTTTTTTTTTAAGAAAGAGAGAGCAAGAGAGCAAGCCCAAGTGTACACATGTGGGAGTGTGGGGAGGGGCAGAGGGAGAGGGAGAGAGAATCTTAAGCAAACTCCATGCTCAGCACAGAGCCCACAGAGGGCTTGACCTCAGGACCCTGAGATCATGACCTGAGCCAAAATCAAGAGATGGCTTCTGAACCTTTAAGTAGTTCTCTCTGTCCTGGTTTCTGAACAGTTCCTTAAGCTGCTTTTGGAGATAGGGAATGAAATTTCAGGAAGTTTTATTCAAATTCTTTATGCCTTGACTTTAAAGAAAGAAGATTAGTAGATGTGCTGAGTTCTGTCAAGTCAGAGAGAATATTGGAGTATTCTCTCTTCCTCCTCCTAGATAGCCACTAACTGTTGGTATGGCATAAGCCTGTCTTTGCTTTGATTGTGGTTAGTATATTTGTCTGCTAGATTTCCAAAGTATTTTTAGTGTTCATTTGTTAAGACCAAGAGGATTGGGGCTATATTTTTAAAAGGTTATCCCTTCCCTCATTTTGGAAGACCTTTTAAATTGTGATGTTGCATACAACATCATGTTGCATACAATGTACTCTGGACTCCATATTTTGTTTTTTAGCTTTTCTCCTCAGTCTGGGGCCAACCATGGCAAGAATAAGAGGAATTCTGACACAGATGTCTTTCCCTTGTACAGTGTAGAGAAATGAGGAAAAATGAAATTTGGAAAAATTTTTTGCTTCTTCCCTTTCTTTTTTGTCAGGTACCTCAGCTATTCACCTCACTTTGTGTTTCTAGCATGGCCTCAGAAAGACTCTAATTTGATTGATTCCACAGTGTTGAAATAGTTGATTACTAAGAGGAACCAAGATCTAGACAACACTATATAGAGGCTACGTGGAATTATATTCAAAAGGGATGGTCCAGCCAGTCTTCTCACTAACATTGTTAAATAGTTCCTGATGCCTAAGAAAATGGACCTGTGTTCAGTTGCAACAGAAGATGGTTATTTATTTACCCCAGAGCATCCGTCTTTCTCTGTGTATTTTTAACGCCTAGTGGGAATATCTTGAATAACCTCATACCTTCATGTCTTTCCTTTAATTTTACTTATAAAATTGTGACCATTTTTAATGAAAAGAGGGGGGAACCTGGAAATTTAATTAAGAAGACATTCTCAGTAGTCTAAGGTTCAGGGTAACTTGACAGAAAAAAAATTCTGCATGGTAAAAGAATAAAGCCAGTATGCTTGGCTATTGTGCCACTTTATGTTTGAATTTCTCTTACTTGAAATTACAAAATACTGTATGACTTAGGAGAGAGACTGATAGTAATAATCTGCTTGCTGCTTAGCCCATTGAAGACCATTTTGATTAATTATTTGAAAGTCATAGGAAGGGCGCCTGGGTGGCTCAGTGGGTTAAAGCCTCTGCTTTCGGCTCAGGTCATGATCTCAGGGTCCTGGGATCGAGGCCCGCATCGGGCTCTCTGCTCGGCAGGGAGCCTGCTTCCTCCTCTCTCTCTGCTTGCCTCTCTGCCTACTTGTGATCTCTCTCTCTGTCAAATAAAGAAATAAAATATTTTTTAAAAAAATGAAAGTCATAGGAAGGAACCTCCATGATCTAACTTTTGAATAAGTAGAGTTGCGACATAAAGCTATGACTCAAAATTAAAAAGGAAGTTTGAAATGACTGGTTCATTTTGGCCTCCTAATCCAGGTGCTTGTCGGTAAAATGAATTGCCATTAAGTCAAATGGGTGGTCTTCAGTATAATTTTTTAAAGATGGGAAGCTGAAAGACACTATTGCCAAACAAAGCATCTGCAGTGTTGACATCTATATTTGAGCATCTTTCATTTTCCCAAGGGGTACAAGTGATAAGAAGAAGTAGGCAAGAAATCCACTTGAATAAAGCTTTTCAAAATGGACGGAACAGAAAACATTCCCAGAGGCAGGTCAAGTTCAACCCAAGAACAACTCTCTCAGTGCTTTCACAACTAGTTAAAATACAAGACCAATAATACCTCGGCTCTCAAATCAGTGCTGAAATCCAGCAGAAGGTTGTTAATATTGATATGGTTAATATACATCAAACAGGATTCCTTTAATTTTCTGAATCGAAAAATTCTCCACAGTGTTGACATTTCTTTACTGAACTCCCAGGATTGTTTGGTTTCAAAGGCTGTTGGGCTCAAGACGCATTTTGTTTTAAATAATCCTTCATAAAAAATTCAGCTTTCAGTCTAATATGATTGAAACTCAGCTTGGGTGTGTTTTATAATGCATTGAACTGGAAAGACTATGGGCACTGAATTATTCAAAACATGGTAGGCGAAGGAGTGATATGTGTTCTCATGTGGGGAGGAGGTGATCAAAGAAATCAGTGAGACTTGGTATGTCTTATTATCTCATTTTATTTACCTTTTAGAACTCCTCCAAATATTAGAGGAAAGAAATCAATATCAATTTTCACCTCTGTCACGTTCCACACTTCAATTATTAATGAATGTCAAATTTGACCACAGTTCTCTCTACCACCTGCTCTGCAATAATATTTCCGAGCCTTTATTAAAAATGTAAAATTGTCATTGAATTTCCAAATATGATTCTCCAGTGGCTAATTCGGCTTATTTTATTAATAAGCGGTTCTGATGAGTAATACTAATTTAATATGCCTGCATGTAAGATTAAACTATAAATTATTCCTGCTGAAGGTGATGAGATATGACTGATATGGTTGTTGGGCAATAACCTTCCTGAATTAACCCTCCAAGCACACAATTCTTGGAAGAAACCATTACTTCATCTTGTAAACCTGACATCATGTTGTATGTTTAGCCAAAGAACATGCCCAAACACACACAAACACATGGGAACAAGTGAAAAAAGCACATATGCACACTGTGCATGCTTACATGGATTTCCAAATAAAATTCTCCAGAAATAACTTTACTAATGATTTGCATTTTTATAGTGTATTAATTTTATACATACTAAAATACTGGATGAAATCACTTACCATTTTGTTACTCATGCAGTCCTTTGAATTTTGAGATGCTAAATATAAATTGAAACAATTATTAGAGTCCTGGGCCATGAAAGACTCTTGTAAATTACAAAGAACCTGGTGATTAGAGGTCAAAGCTGCCACAGAATTGCCATGGAATGGCTCCAGAGGCCATTACAATACCCACTTAAGGATAGAATGTTCCTATCAAGAAACTAGCTATCTTTTATTTATACTAAAAGGGGAGAAGAGTAGGGCTGTGGCTTGGTGAATACATGAGACTTTCTCTGCTTTGTACAATAAGCCACCAACAATACATAAAATAGCCCCAGGCCTTTTGTCTTTTGTACCAAGTTCTTTCATATAGTGCTCCTGATCAATTACACTTAAATCAACAAGAGTTGCTTGAACATTTGACAGTTGTGTTCTCCATGCAACCTATCATACCCTAAAGCACATTTGAGAGTTACTGAGATAAAACTGATTCAAGAAATACTGCCTCAAATTTTTTTCAGGCGGCATCAATGAAGTTAGAAAAAATTCCACCTTGATTTCCTGGCCTGCCAATCTAAGGCCAGGCAAGGATAAACCTTTATAGCAAAATGTAAGTGGTTCCTAGTTGAGAATTTTATTTCCATGGTCTTGTATAAAAAGTAAATGGAGACTTTACTTTCCTGTAATCCTTTTTTCAAAGAGTAAATTCAGTTTATCCATAAGAGATGATAAAAATTAGGATCTTGAAATCTCTAACATTTTATCAGTTGCTTAACAATTTTTTGTTGACTAGATGGGATACACACACTCACAAACTCACACACTCACACACACACACACACACACATGTCCATAGTACTACTCACAGTCCTAGAACTTTTGCATTTCCTTTACCTACCAAGACTAAACAGTGGTTTGATCTCTAAATACAGTAAAGCGTCAGGTCACAGCAGAATCATAATATATTTTATTTGATATCAGAGTGAATTCATTGTTCTGGTGTAAAGAGGAGAATACCTTTGTTTTTTCTCCTCTTTCTTGCATCCAGTTATTACATCCTAGACAGAGGAGTTTTTCTTGATTTTAATCTAAAGGAGAAATGTTCACTTTTGTTAATGTGGAAATTGATAACATCAGTAGGCAGAGCCAAGTACTGTTTTTATTCAACTGAATTCACATTTCCAGTGATTCAAAGTTTAATAGGATTTTCTCTGCCACTCCAAAATCTGAAAATAAGTTTCTCACTAAAGTTTCTTGATAGTCCATTACCTATTATGTGTCAGGGAAATTCAGAATTTAAAACCTTATGCTTCTCTAATGTCTTCTTTGATTTATTAATTAATGGACAACTGTTGAGTTAAGACAGAGTCTTATCATTGCTTAGAAAAACATTGATGGTGAAACAATGTAGCTCCCCTTATACAGACTAACTTTGAAGTTTAGTTTCAGAGGATTTTGTGAATGTGCCAAGGAGAGAGGACCAGGGTTATCCTATTCCCACAGGTCCAGGATGAATATTTGCTCAATGGAAAAATAAATAAATAAATAAATAAATAAATGTGAATGTAGTACAGGAGAGACACTTGACAGATGATTGACATTGCTGGGTGATAGCCTTGCCCAGACTCATCTATGATCAAACGCTATGAAGTGTCCTTCTAAGGATAAACTTATTACAAATAAGAAGGGAAGGTTCAGTTATGAGGATACTTTCAGTTCCAGCTCTGACATGCAAAAAGCTTGAAAGTTGTCATTTTGTCCTTGTGAGATAAACCTGGACAAACTGACTTACTTTTCTTGGACCCACCAGAGAACTAAGTTTGCAGGATAAATTGCCACTCCAGAAGCTGAAGAAGCAGATGAATCCACAAAGTCACAGCTGAGGATCTGCTCATCTAGAGCACAAGTGGCTCGAGCCGTAACACGTAAATGGTAATTTTGATAAATTGCTGGAAGCTGAGTATGGACTAGCATGAGAGTGAGAAACTCCGGTGGCTGCAGCGTTTGGAGGTCCCCCCCGCCCCCCAGATACTTCTTTACCTCTGGGAATTGCAGCAGGTTCTTCCAGTGAATGCAGATCGGTGGGAGATCCTCTCATGGTTCTGGCAGCAGAGGGGAAGATGAACCATTATCAAATACACCTGGAGATTTTTCCGTAGCAAAGGCCCTCTCTTCAAGACAAAGAGTTTGTCAGAGCCTCAACACAGTTGGGAGAAGGGCCTTCCTCCACTCCACTAGCCTTCTCTCTCCTAGTGTCTCGCTCACAGACAACAGGAGTCAGAGTTTTAAGGAAATAGTAACACTGCAGCTAGAGAAGAGAGTAAGGGGTGGAGGTTAAAACAAAACAAAACAAAAGGCTTATGTCACTGGATATATGCTTGTGAAGGTCACAGCCCAGAGACACAGGCCTAATGAAAGACTGAGATTCAATCATAAGGCTGTAGAACACCCCCTCACCTTCACACCTTAACACCACACTAGCAGGCTCCAGTGTAATAAGGATGGATTACAGCTGAAAGAGCTGCAAGGCACACTGCCTCTGAGGGAGCGTTCTCAGGGAAGCCCAAGGTCTGTAACTGGGAGAGAGCATGAGGACGCTAATTTTAGAGCCTTTGGCAGCCACAGCTACAGCAAGTGTTAAACGGAGCCCAACTTATAGCCAGATTAGCATAAATTCTCACCCCAAAGGCCTGTTTACCTCAGCTCCTATTAGTCAATACAGCATATCCTGTTTCAATAAATAATTACAAGACATACTAAAAGGCAAGAAAAAAAACCAGTAAGAGGAGACAAAGCAAGCTTCAGAAACAGACTCAGGATACCGATATTGGAACTATCTGAAAATTTAAAATAACTATGATTAATGCGGTAAGAGTTCTAATGGGAAAAGTAGACAGTATTCAAGAAGGGATGAGTGATGTAAGCAGAGAAATGGAAACTCTAAGAAGGAATCCAAGAAAATGCCAGAAATGAAAATACAATTACAGGGATGAAGAATGCCTTTGATGATCTCTTCATGAGACTTCACACAGCCAAGGAAGGAATCAGTGAGTTTGAAGATTTGTCAGTAGGAATTTCCCAAACCGGAACATAACTGTAATATACTCATAATTGGAATACCAGAAGAAGAAAGCAGAACTGATGAAATATTTGGAGTAAAAATGGCTGATGTACTTCCAAATTTAATGAAACACATAGATACAGGGAACTCAGACAACACTAAGCAGGATAAAAACAACAACAACAACAAACACCTACATACCTTGTCATTTCATATTTAAGCTGCTGAAAAAAATTAAAGACAATCTTGAAAGAAGCCAGAGGGTTAAAAAACACTTTATATAGCTCAGGGGAGAAAAACTGCTTTCACTCTCCCCATCTCGGGGTTGTTGTCTGAGGGAGGCCCTGTATAGCAGACTGACAAGAGGGGCCTAGCTGGCTCCACATGTGACTCTTGATCTCAGGGTTATGAGTTGCAGCCCCACATGGAGAGGTGTAGACGTTGCTTAAAAATAAATTTTTAAAAAAGATGTATTGAGTTATTTTAGATAGAAAGAGCACGGGCCAGAGTGGGGGATGGGAGGGGATGGGCAGGGTGGCCAGAGGGAGAGGGAGAGGAAATCTCAAGCAGACTCCATGCTAGGTGTAGAGCCTGACAAGGGCTCCATCTCATGACCCTGAGATCACGACCTGAACTGAAACAAAGAGTTGGATGCTTAGCCAACTGTGTCACCCAGGCGTTCCTTAAAAATAAAATCTTAAAAAAAAAAAAAATAGACTGACAAAAGGCAAATTAGCAAGAGAAAGACGAAACAGTGTATTACCATGTGCAATGGCTCATAATTCATGGGAGTATTCAGTGATTAGTAAGCCAAAGGGGGGGTTAGAACTCGAGTTTATATAGCATCTTACCAAAACCCCCCAAATTTTTGGAGAAGTGACAAGACAAAGGAAAAGGACTTAGAGTTTCTAGGGCAGCATGCTGTGGGAAGGTAAATTTATGGGGAAGCTAATGATATATACAGACTAGTTAGTAAAGTTTTTTATGTAGATTCCTCTGGTGAAATCTCTGGGACAATTGTAGCTGTCTTTGATGATTAACTTCTGTCTTTCCTGGTGGGTGTGTGAGGGGTGTTGATGGGGGGGCAGTTGGAAACCTTTACAAATTTATGTCCTGCTTTCAGGCAAATGGGGGAGGGCAGAGAGCTTTTCTTAATCTGTTTCTTCTCAATTACCACCAACTTCAAATAATCCTATGACAAAGTGGCATGTTTTGGGGGCATGTTTGGGGGATCTGCTACCTTCAAGAGGAAAAAGGAGAAAAATTACAGGAGACTTCTCAAAAACTTTGCAAGTAAGAAAAGAATGGAGTCACATATTTAGAGTGTGGAAAGAAAAACAAAGCAAAACAAATAAAAACAAGGATCAACCTTGAGTTCTTTTTTTTTTAAAGATTTTATTTATTTATTTGACAGAGAGAGAGAGATCAGATCACAAGTAGGCAGAGAGGCAGGCAGAGAGAGAGGGGGAAGCAGGCTCCCCGCTGAGCAGAGAGCCCAATGCGGGGGCGGGGCTGGATCCCAGGACCCTGAGATCATGACCTGAGCTGAAGGCAGAGGCTTAACCCGCTGAACCACCCAGGCACCCCTTGAGTTCTTTATCTAGCAAAATTATCCTTCAGAAATAAAGGAGAAAAAAAGGTTTTCTCCAAAAGAAATTTTGAGGGAATTCATCAGCAGACTTGCCCTGTGAGAAATGTTCAAAGACTTTCTTAGAAGAAAAATCAGAAACTCAGATCTATGTAAAGCAAGAGTAGCATTAAAGAAGAAATAAATGAAGATAAAACACAGGTTTTTTTTCTTAATTGATCTAAAAGAGAACTGTTCAAAGTAATACAACAATGTATCAGATCATGAAAAGAATTAAGGTACTTCCGTTTAAAGCACCTGTACTATAATTGAAGCATTATAGTGTTATTTGAACATGAATTTAGATTAGTTAAAAATGTATATTGCAAATTCTAGGGTAACCACTAAGGTATTTTTTTAAGAAGTGTAATTGATACACTAAAGAGATAAAATAGAATTATAAAACATGCTCAGAGAAGGCAGAAAAAGAGAGGGAAATCCAATAGTGCAAAAAAGATTGGAGAAATGAAAATTTTTAAATAAGAACAAAAGCAAGCTGAATAGAGAAGATGCAGAATTGGGGTTAAAAGAATTCATTTCCTTTTTTATATTTTCTTTTGAGAGTCTTTCAGATTATATGATATATTACTCTTTTGTTCTATTCTTGCCTCGCAGGATGGGGTATAAGACTCAATCATCCACAAAATAATTTGTGATCTTTTGATCAGAAACCTTATGAAAACAAAGTAGCATTATTTTGATGCGGTTGCTGGCTCGGGAGTGGGGAGTGTATAACAGGCACCGAAAAATTGAAAGGAGACAAAGAAAAGAAAGAAAAATGGAAGAAGGCAGAATCTATAAAATTAATGCTAAAGAGAACAAAAGCTATGTCCACTTAAAACACGTGTAGTTAGGAAATGGAAATCACACAAGCTGGTTATTTAATCTTTGCACTGGCAAACTTCAAACATGACTGCTTTCCATTCATTTGCCTGCCTGGTAGACTGAACAGAATCATAGACTATCTCATTCTGTTGAAACCGCTGAACTGGTTGTTCATGTGGACTGAAGCACGATTTATGTTGCTTTAGTGCTTATCCAAGTCCCAGAGGCTGGGGGTTTGAAGGAGAGAATAGCAGAGGGCAAGGCTGAGGAAAGGGAATCCCACAGCGTTGCTGGAGCTGTGGGCCAGAATAAACAATGTGCTGTGACCTATTTAGCAAATGAAAACGCAAACCAGAGAAAGCGGCCAAGGTCAGGGACACACATCCCCTCCTGCTGAGATGATTTGGGATGTTCAGAACAAGAAAATGAATAGCTCACAAGAGGGAGTTTCCTTGAACTCCCCTGGGCAATAAATCACTGACTATAGTGAAGTTTCTGCTTTTCTAAAACTTCGTTAAATAAATGGCAGCGGCAAGCTGGGGGTTGGTTTATATGTGGTTTCTTTTTTTAGACTAAAGGCAAATCTGATGAAGGATTTTTCCCCAGGCGGGCCTGTTTATGTTCAAGCCTAGATTGCCTTCCTCTCTGCCTGTCTCCCAAGGTCACCAGAAGGCTCTGAAACCAAACTCAACTTCAGACACATCCTGGTGAAACCCTTGGACTTGATGCTTATTTCACAGTGCACATTTTCTGGTGCACAAAATCAGGTGGTTTTGTCCTGAAGTCATTGACTTTTATTCAGGACTCTCCAGGAAGAAGAGGAAGGAAGTCAAATTCTATAGCCCAACACCATGGACAGCCCTCAGAATAAAGTAAAGAAGGATGGTTTGGGTGGATTTCTATCTATCTGCCTATCTCCCTATCATCTGTGTGTATTATGATCCTAAATCTCATAACATACACATAGAGAAATAGTCATCAGAAAATGCATTGAAAGTGTTCTTGGGAGATGAAATTATTTTTAAAAAAAGGAGATGAAATTATAAGTGATAAATTTCTTCTTTATATTTTGTTGGGATTTTCAAATTTCTAACAATTTTATAGCAGCGATGTCCAATAGAAATAAAAATATATGAACCATATATATTGTTTTAAATTTTCTAAAAAAAGAAACATGTAATTTAAATAATATAATTTATATAACTTAATAAATCCAAAAGATTATCATTTCCCTATGTAATCTACACAAAGTTATTGAGTATTTTCAATTTTTTTTAAATCGGATCTTCAAAATCTGGTGTGCATTTTACACTTACCTCACATTTCATTCAGAATTGCCATATTTCCAGGGACTTCTGACTACTCTATAGTACAGTGTGGTTCGACAAGAAAAATAACAAACTATATGTGTATAGAATCATGTAAGTATGTTTATATCATATACACATTCATACGCACAGAAGAGAATAATAATTGAGGATGACAGGAATAACATAGACATGTGTTTTCCTTAGCTGTTTTATGGGACCCTGCTAATTTATGTCTAATATTATTGGATAGTAAAAAAACAAAAAAAAAGTATTCTTGCAAAATCAAAGAAATTTGGAAACTCCAGGATACTCAAAATTAAATCCCCCCCCTTTTTTTAACTATAGGACTTGTCATAACTTTAATATGCTAGTGTGCTTTAATAGGGTTGTACTACTATTCATGAACTTAGAGACAAGAGCCCTTTTTTTTTTTTCATGAACTATCTTGTTGGGCATGTGGAACAGTTTTAGAAACTGTGAGGTAGGAAAGTTAGTAAATAAAAGAACTATAAACATAGACAGTGAGTTGGTATTGAAATGCTATAGTCCATTGGAAATATTGTGATTGTGATTGTGTGTGATTCCCAGAGTATACAATATATTTGCTTAATAATTCCTCCTCCTCCATAGATTTGCACACTTGCTGTTTTAGCTTCACCATAGTTCTGGGATCCAATGCAAAATAAGTGAAGTAGAAATTATTGTTTCTATTTTACCTAGGTTAGAGAGGGGTCTCTACATGCTAAGTGCCTGTTGTCAACGTTAATTATTTGCAGAATCAGGAATTTCTGAATTTAGAATTTATGTATCCCAGTTTTAGAAATTTTTTCTAGGACTATATTAATTTTCTCTAGATTCTCATTGTAATGTTTATATTGACATAAATTCAATCCAGTGGCTTGATAGTAGAATGGGGCATTTTTCTTATTCTGTTACCCTGATGATGGCTTAATTAGATAATAAAATGCCTTTAGCTTCTGAGAAAACCACAAGCTGCTTATCATTAATTTTATGTAGAACTTCTTGTATCATTAGTAATCGTTCTTCTTTCCCTCGTTTTTTTCTTCCCCTACAAATACTCTTGATCTGTGATCCTGGTTTTTCTGAGAGGGTAAGCAGAAATAAAATGCAGAGCCTTAAAGAAGCTCAAAGCTCGAACCAAAAATATATTCTGGAACTAAAGAAGCAGGCATAAATAGAAAGATATTCATTATATTATTATATTTTCAAGCAGAATGATTTTCCAAAAAAATGTCATTTGGGAGAGTTTGATTGTCCTAAGGTCAGCACAACCAAGAGAGTAGTCTTGTTTGCCCAGGAGAATAATGTGAGCCAAGTCAGGAAGTTGTCCTACCACAGATAGATAGAAATGAAATCTGAAATGATCATTTTAACTGTAAGTGTGCATTAATTTGCATTTAGCAACAGCTGCCCCTGAACCATGCCAGGGATGAGCTAGAAATGTTAACAAAAATGAACAAACCTTTTAGAATCTCTAAAATTAAGGAAGAGTTTTATTCAAGCCCAAGTTTGGACAGCTGCCTGGGGAACATGATCTTCACGGGGAAAAAAGTGCTCTGGAGAAGGAACACTTTTTTACAGGGTTATATACTTTTTTACATCTTGTAAAAGCTCAAAAGATTATAGATTAGCAGGTAGGCAAGAATCATGAGTTTTACCATGAAGGAATGTAGGGAGTAGGAGCATTGATCAATATCTCAAGGACAAGATAGGTTTCCTTTAGGCTACTCATTCACAAAGCAGATGTACAATGCATGCATGACAGGCCATAAATCAGGCTTTTGCTTTGAACAATGTTTTTGTGCAGTCATGCTGCCTTAGAAAAAAATAAAAAATGGCTTCCCTTGCATATTAGGCCTTCAGAGAGTTTCCCTCTCATCCAAAAGAACATTTAAGATCGACTGGACAATTCCTTGGGAAAAAATTAATAGTATTTGTTGAGTCCCTTCCAACTTTTAATTTGCTTTTTTCCCACATTCATCTAAACTTAAATGAGACTAGATTTATTTGGTTGGTTTTTGGTTTTTTGAGATTCAGATACCAATTTTATTTTTGAAGACATATATGTCCTTGATTCTAAAGAAGAATATGTTAATTGCTTAAGAATTGAAAAATGTAAGGAAAAAGTAAAAATTACCCAATCCCCACCTTCCTTAGTTGATGGGTATTATTTGATATTAAACACCATAGTCTTTATAAACACCCACACACATATAGAGAGACACATTGGAAAATAACAGTGTTGTACCTTTCTTATGTCAGCGAATATTAGTGACAATATTTTAGTGACAATAATTTTTAGTGACATTAATATTTTAAAAATGTCTAATGAAAGATGTATAGCTTTTCAATATAATTAAAGCATAATTTAAGCATTTTGTGATTGTTACATACTTTCAGAATTTTCACTTTTATAAATAATACTGTATCAGGTCTTTTAAATAGACGCCAGAAGACAGGAACTCCTGCATCTGCCAATATCAGACATGTGAACTTTCACCCATTTCAGTATCTGTGATCATTAATTGTATGTGTCATTCTGGCTTCATTAAAGGATACCCAGACAGCTGGTAAAACTATTTCTAGGTGTGTTTGTGAAGATGTTTCCAGAAGAGATTAGCATTTGAATCAGGAGACTGAGTAGGGAAGATCACCCTCACCAATATGAGTGCGTATCAGCTTATTTGAGGGCCTAAATAGAACGAGTCTGAGGGAGAGTAAATTCTCTCTCTTCTTGAGCTGGGATGTCCATTTTCTTCTGTGTTCAGACATTGGAACTCCTGGTTCTTGGGCCTTCAGACTCAAGGCCGAATTATACCACCTGCTTTCCTGCTTCTCCAGGTTGCAGAGGGCATGTTGTTGCATACTTCGTCTCCATAACCACATGAACCAATTCCCATAAATCTCCACTTACATATCTCTTTATACCCTATTGTTCTGTTTTTCTGGAGAGCCCTGACTACTACACCATCCTGTTTAGCAAAGGAGATGTCCCTTTACCTGTGGAAGGTTTCCTCCACATCCCAACACTTAGGTCCCGTCCTTTCCCACCTCATATCTTTTCTTTTTTAATTGGTTTTCTCTTTTGAATTGTCAACCTTTCTCTCAAATATGCCCTTCCCAGTAGTTTCTGAGATGTGCTTAATTCATTCCTCCGAAAATAAATACAAAGCAAAAACTAAAAATTCTCACATCAACCACAAGTCCAACTCTAGCTACTAACTGACTCTCTTCTGAATTCCACTGAAAAAGCTGTATTTTGATAAAACCACTGTCTAGTTTTATTTATCTTCATCTTATTTGTTGAGTAGTGTCTCTTTCTGTTGGACCCCTTCCCTTGTCACCCAGAAAATGCACTTTTGGTTTTTCTCCAACCCCTGGAACTATAATCTCCCTGTCCCACGTGCAAAACTGTATTATTCTAACTGGCATTAAATGTTGGAATTCCGGAGGGCTCAGTCCTAGGCTCTCCTCCTCTCATTCAATAGTCTTTTCCCAATCTCACTCAGACCTACATCTTCAGTTACTACCTATATGCAGATGACTCACATTTCTCTCCTTAGGCCAGAGTTCTTTTCTGAATACCTATCCACTTGACATCAGCTTTTCAATGACTCAAAGGAAAATCATTCTTAACCAGTATAAAATGAAGGATTAGTGCCTCCCCACACACATACCCAAGACCTTCATAAGCATTTTGTATCTCAGTGAATGACACCATCATGCATCCAGTACAGTATTCAAAAATTTAGGATCCCGCCTCTATTACTGATACTGTATTCTAAATATCTCTCAAATTTGTCTACTTCTTTCTGTGTCTCACATCTTGATTTGAATTCCTGTGATATCACATTTGTATTATTATACATTTATGATCACATTTTTCCAATTTGTCCCCCATACCACACTCAGGAGTGATCTGTAAGAAACATAGGTATGGGGGTGCCTGGTGGCTCAGTGGATTAAGGCCTCTGCCTTGGACCCAGGTCATGATCTCAGGGTCCTGGGATCGAGCCCCACATCGGGCTCCCTGCTCAGTGGGGAGCCTGCTTTCTCCTCTCTCTCTGCCTGCCTCTCTGCCTACTTGTGATCTCTCTCTCTCTCTCTCTCTCTCTCTCTCTCTCTCTCTCTGTCAAATAAATAAATAAATCTTTTAAAAAGAAAGAAAGAAAGAAAGAAAGAAAGAAAGAAAGAAAGAAAGAAAGAAAGAAAGAAAGAAACATAGGTATGATCATGACACCAACCTGCTTAGAAATCTTCAATGACTTCCCATTTCTTTCAGGATTAAATTGAAACTCTTTAACAATGCCTACATAGTATTCTTGGTGACTCTGTTTTTCTTGTTCTGTCTTACACTACATTTCTCTCAATCTCTCTGATCTAGTGGCTCTGCGTCAGGGTCTTGTACTCCCCACTTCCAGGCCTGTGAACTTGAACTTGGTGACGCTTTCACGAGGCATTTCATCTAGTTTGTGGTCATTTTGTCCTTTAGACAATAATTCAAATATCACTTCTTTAGGCATCTTAAATGAAGCCAAATCCCTAATTTATTATTTCATAGAAGCAGTACATCTCTTTCATAGGGCTTATCTTAGTTGTAGTTATTACATTTATAAGAGTGATTATTTGTATCTACTTCAAAACAAACTATATGTGGACAGAGTTCTATCTAATATGTTTCCTTCATTTAGCTAAACCCAGCAAAACCAGCACAGTGCCTTCAATGGTTGATATATTTGGAGTAGATGAATAAAAAATCCTAGGGGCCATGTGCATGGCTCAGTCAGTTAAGCGTCTGACTCTTGATTTCAGCTCACGTTGTGATCTCAGGTTTGTGAGACTGAGCTGTACTCAGGGCTCCATGATTAGCGGGGAGTCTGCTTAGGATTCTCCCCCTCTTCCTCTGCCCCTCCTAGGCTAGTGTGTGTGCAAGCATGCACGCGCGTGCACACACACACACACACACACACACTCCCTCTCTCTCTCTCTCTATCTCTCTGTTTCTGTGATTTTCTAAAATAAATAGATCTTTTAAAAAAAATCTTAAAAGCAGGGCTCCCTAACTTAAGAATATGAATGTGGGCTAGCCGCCGCGGGATCTCTGCCTGCTGGTCTGTAGCACCCTCGGAGCACACCATGGCCGGGCCCCTCCGCACCCCGCTGCTCCTGCTGGCTGCCCTGGCCCTGACTCTGGCCCTGGCCCTGGCGGTGAGCCCCGGGACAAGCAGGAGAAGTGCCAAGTCTTCGTTTGTGGGCGGCACGTCGGACGCCGACGTCAACGAGGAGGGTGTGCAGCAGGCGCTGAACTTCGCCCTCAGCGAGTACAACAAGGCGAGCAACGACGCGTACCACAGCCGCGCAATGCGAGTGGTGCGCGCCCGCCAGCAGGTCGTGGCTGGGATGAACTACTTCTTGGAGGTGGAGATCGGACGAACCAGATGTACCAAGTCCCAGCCCAACTTGGACAGCTGTCCCTTTCATGACCAACCACACCTGATGAGGAAAACACTCTGCTCTTTCCAGATATACACTGTCCCCTGGCTGGGCAAGACCACCTTGGTGAAGTCCAGCTGCCAGGATGCATAGAGGACCCTGTGACAGACTGGGCCACTCTACCCGCTTTCTCCCACCCCCACATAGAGCTCCTAAGCTTTAGAAGGTTGGCTTTGCCCAAGTGATGCCCCCTCAGTGTCTGGTCCCAAGAGGCAAATGGAGAACGGTTCTGGGGCTTTTTTTGAACAGCTAAGTGACTGTAACACCTTTAATTGCTTTCCAAATGCACCAGTATGTAGTACATGTGTTCTTCTCTATCTTAATAAAAAGTAACATCAGCTAAAAAAAAAAACAAAAAAAAAAAACAAAAAAAAAAAGAATATGAATGTGTTAGGGCTCATGATACACATTGTCAACTTGGTTTCCAGAAACTTTGTAGCAATTTACTGATTCAGGTTTTTTAAAGACAATGGTAGGATTGTTTTATGTAATAAAACAAACTGTTAAGTGTTCAGAGTGTAAAAAGTCGTTCTAGCAGGTAATCCAGGTATGATAGTCCTTGCTACTCTTCTCACAAGTCCCTGGACATGTAAAGCAAGCAAACGATGCATAAATAACAGATTTAAATTGGAAAGGGACCTCATAGTTTGCTCAAGTTAGTGGTAACTTGCCAGACACTGTGGAATATTTTGACTCTGGTTTTCAAAACAGTATATTTAAAAGTTACTATTTTCATCTAGTTATTCCCTGTGGCACAGCAAAGTGTTTTAAATCAAGGGTTGCAAGTATCTTTTATTTCACACAACAACTCCTAATAATTGCTAATGATGCCTAAAGATCTGTGTTTAGGGGAATTCTGAGGCTCTTTGGGAAGTGTCTTCTTTGGGCAGGAGAGATAAGAATCAACATGCAAATGCCAAGATTTGCCATCCTTTTGTTTAAGTCCTTTGAGATGAATGATCTTTGTTTTTTCCTTTTTTACATATTCATGGGCATCTCAGAGAATGTCGGGGATTGGTTTGACAATGCTTAGTATTTTTAATTTCCTAAAAATTATTTAGACAAGAATATACTTAAAAATTTTGTTATAAATGTGTTGTTACAGACTCTAAAATATGTGCAATGATTTGTTTTAAAATCAGTGATATGATTTACACCCCCCACACACACTTACCACACAACTATGCAGTCCCTATTGAAAAAAATAGTACATATAAGTAGTAGAAGTAAAGGGAAGGTAATTGCCTTTCTACAATGCAGCTATCTACTTCTCACAGTGCCGTATATAATTCAAGACTTGTAATGGCTAAAGGTCAAACATTTTTATTTGCTTCATTTTTATAATAAAAGATGTCTAAGAAGTCAGATTATTATTTTTAAAAAAAGGAAAAGATTTGGCTGAATTCTAGGTAAATTCAGAAGTTTTGTATGTTATTGTTTTGGATATAGACCAGTTTTTAGACACATAAAGGAAGAATAATTAGCAAATGTATTATTCAAGTTTCTGTGTCCAATTAAAACTATCTTAGGCATTGGTGATGGATGACAGCATATGAAAGTGATAATATCCTGGTGAGAAATATAAGGTTGTCTCAACACATTCGCTGTTGAACACTAGATCTGTCAGTGCTGGTGAACGCTAAGTTTTATTTTATAAATGATTACTCAGATCACTCAGGTGATCAAAGCTATATTTTCCAGCTAAGAACACCCCTAGTTGCAAAAATGTAAGGATAATTCTTCCATATTAATTTTTGTAGTAAATATTAATGCATCCATCACCTTTGGCTGTGACTTTTTTTTTTTTTTTGAGAGGGAGAAGGTGGGAATGGGGAGAGGGAGAGAGAACCTCAAGCAGTCTCCATGCCTAGTGCAGAGGCCAAGATCTCAAGAACCTGAGATCATGACCTGAGCCAAAATCAAGAGTCTGATGCTTAACTGACTGAGGCGCCCCTGGCTGTGACTTTTCTTTTTTTTTTCTTTCTTTTTTTTTTTTTTAAGATTTTGTTTATTTATTTGACAGAGAGAGACACAGCAAGAGAGGGAACACAAGCAGGGGGAGTGGGAGAGGGAGAAGCAGGCCTCCCACCAAGCAGGGAGCCTGACGTGGGGCTTGATCCCAGGACCCTGGGATCATCACCTGAGCTGAAGGTAAACGCTTAACAGCTGAGCCACCCAGGTGCCTCAAGGCTGTGACATTTTTAAATGAAGATAGTTAAATATGATGAGATGGGAGTTTTGGGGATACTGCTCTTCATTGTGATTCATTTTTGCAAATATTCCAGTGTTTCCATTGCTCAGATGCCAGTAACATAGGGTAGAGACTCAGGAACAAAGTTTGGGGTCTTATGTCTCTATGTACTTCGAGGATCCCCAGGCCCCCCTAGAGGAAACTTCCTTGATAAACTGAGCATGGCTAGCAGTTGAACTTGAAAGCTTATAATAGTGTTCTCTCAGCCATCAGCTGTAAGCACATCCATTTTCAGTGGCTTCTCTTTTCCTCTGAAGGAATTTCTGTTTTTCCCCTATTCATGCTCCCAGTTGCCAGCACCTGCTTTCCATTGATTTCCAAGCAGACAGTGGCAAATAAATCTGTAGGAAAGTGACAATTAACCTTTCTTAATGAGAATTGTTGACCAATACTTGCACACTGACTCACATCACAATTTATTGCTTCTAAATGTTTTTACTCTGACTTTCAAGGCACCTAAGAGTTAGTTCCTGTGCGAGTAAACTCAAACTTAGCATCCTAACATAACTCTGCAGTTATAAATAATATTTCCCAACAATATTTCATGTTGTATACCTGAAACTGCTGTTGGTCACTCTCTTTCCTTATTGTGATATGAAAGGTTTATTCAGCTATTTTATATTCTTTTCTACTTGTATTACTCTTCGAACTGATCATTCTCTGCTAGTCTCTTTCACCAGAGCCATATTATTGGTTCCTTTAAATACATATGGTGTATCTCCCCAAGGGCCTCACAGAAGGCAAGTAAACGGTAGCTAACTATTCCTTGACTTTTTTTTTTAATTTTCCTAAATCACACAGCCCTACTCGAGTTCTCTCTTAAATAAATTGAAGAAAAGTGGTCACAGCTTTTCAAAGTACATGATTATTCATAGTTTACTTTTCCAAAACAACCTTTTTCTGAGAGGTCTGAGAAACATTGTAAGACTGAAACATGCTCGTTGGTGCTGTGGTGACTGGTTGGAGTCCAGCAAGGTAATGTGCTCATTGCACCTCTCTTGTCCATACTGATAATCATGACTGAACCAGTCCGGTTGCACCTTGGGCATGGAGAACTGAACCCATCACAGTGTATTCCAGTTACTTTTGGGTGTGCAGGTCCATGTGTGGGTGAATGTATTTTGGAGATATTAGTGGCCGTCTAGGCAGAGAATGTTAGCAAAAAAAAGAGAGAGACTGCGTTGTTTCATATACCATCAGATAAATCTGATCGTAGGAACAGTAACAAAGTTAGTTGTGCTCATTCAGTTCCTCAGCTCATGTTTCTCCATGAACTTTATTTTTTTGTAAATGTGGCAGTGGTATTGGTTTGTTGTTGGATGCACACAACAGAGTTAGGAATGGCATTTTGAAAAAGCATCAGCTCTCTCTAACTACACAGTGGCTACTGCCTTGTCTGTGGCTGAATTTTATTATCTTTCACCATAAATTACCATCGGTAATCAAAGAGATCCATTTGCATCTCAAAAAAAACAAGTCACTGTGTACGGGAGCTTACGTTATTATCACTTAGATACATTAACCAGAGTAATTTTGTGTACATCCATTATTATCTTCCTTTCCCTCATCACCGCTAATTCATCCTTCATTTCACCTAAAAAGGGCACCTTTGGGCTAATATGCAGAGGGGAAAGAAAGATTTGAGCAACTCTTTCTCTATCTTCCGATTAATTCTCACACCGTGAGAACTCAGTGATGCTTGAAATATAGCTGGGTGGAGGTGGGTGGAAAGTGGGGGTGTCCTTTCTTCATAATAAATATACGTGTGGTTACTCCGGGAATAAGATTTTCACAGGACTTGAAGGACTTTAAACTGTTGGGCTGAGACCTCACTTTGTGCATTGTTAGCAGACGAGTTTCATGCCAATGTCTCCTACATAAATACCAATTGAGCTTTGTTGAAATTGGCCACAAGTATATTTCATTCCATTATACATATAATAGGAACAATGAAAAATCTTTCTCCCTCTTAGGCTTTTCTATTGCTGATCTAAAATACCTGGGAAAAAGCCTATCTAAATCTAACCATCTAATCTAAGAAAAGATTGGTCTCTTTTACTAGTTTAATAAGGGCAGTTTCGGTGTTCACTGATGCTGAGCCACTGTAATGATGTTAAAGGAGGGATGTGATATCAACAGGAAAATGGCACATATACATACACTTGCACACACATATATGAACGTATATAAATCTTAGCTCCTGTCTTATGACATTCCCTATCTTTTTTTAAAGGTCCCCTCTGTGAAATCAGATGGATAAATAGATAGATATAAATCTCTATCAATGGCTGCTGTGTCTTCATATAAATACCATGTGTCAGTGATATGCGTGGTGTGTGCACTTGCATGTATGTATGTGTATTCACTAAGTCATTACTTTTGTGAAAGAAACAATGACTTTCCCACCCTTGGCTATATTATTTTTAAGTACCAATGAGTTTCACAGTGGTGGAAATGACCATAAAAAGCTGAGAGAAAGAGAGAGAGTTGCTTTTGTAACATTTACAAACCTATATATTGTGTGTTTGCCTTTTTGGTATATATCTTCTTTATGAAAATGTGGGCAAAGACTTCACCTTTTGGCACATGCCCATGTTCATAATTTGGACAAACTTATTCCTTCTTTATCAAGAATATGATTTGCATAGTCCGCTCTGAGAGGCTCCTCAGAGTACAGAAGTGACTTCATGATAGGACTTGGTGTTGGGGCCAAGTGCAGCACAGAGATGTTGTTTCCTTATAGAGACCAGAGGGAATGATTTCTTTTGATACCTTAGAGATTATTTGATGAGGAATTATTAAAACCAAACAGTTAGTTAAATTCCCCAGAGTGAACTTCAGCTCCCTTTGACTTGTGAACCTCTCCTCGAGCTCAGAAAATTCCTCTAATGTGGATAATTACACTGATGGCTGGCCTGAGAAAATAGGCCACTGAAATGGGCTTTGTGTGATTCCGTTAATTGCTGCTGTAGACAAGCAGCCTGGCCCTTTATTCATGCCTCGCAAACCTTTCATCAAATGAGTAGATTATTTCTAATGCATATTAGATAGGATGAACTCATCTTCCAAGAAGGGCATTAATATCTGGTGTCTTTTTTTTTTTCCCCCTTTCATTCTTTTGCCTCACTGAAAGAACTTACTTTAAATGCAACTTCAGCTTTGGGTTGGATTTGCTAGAGATGCTAACAGCCAAGTAGCAAAGCAATTCGGTGGCTTATGGGGGTTCTTATTTGATGCCAGTTGTGGTTACACCATGCCAAATAAAAATAATTTGGTAATATGGTGGCATATGTATTTTACCAAGGTCATTTTATGTAAGTATTGGACATGTAACTTCCGCTTTAAAATCTAGAGAAACACTAATGGTTAAAAACAATAGACTCTCAAGTCAGAGGTCAAGGTTGAAATCATAAAAAAGAAAAAAAATAGTATATTAAAGCTTGGGCACACATATTATACCACTTCCTGCTCCAGGGAGGACTGAACAAGCGTGACAATGAAATGATCTTTCTCACTGAGAGGAAATATGACTCTCTTTGGAAGATAGCGTCTGACTAACAAAACGTAACTGATGGCAGTAAGAATAGTAGAGGTTATAAGGTCTGCAGGTCCTAATGCTCATGATTTTCTAAATTGAAGCCATGGGTTATTTTTGTGATCTGGGCTTCTCATGATAAGACAGAGTTACACATTTCTTTGTTTGTTCACCCGTATGCCTTTGACCCAATGGTACACAAAGCAGCTGTCAGGAGCAGCTGGAATTAGATTCCTCTCTTCACTCTGCATAACAGTAGGCAGCTGCTAAAGGTACACCAAGCAAAGAGAAAAGATGACTGAGCTCCATGATAATTCATTAGAAATGTTAAATCTCAGAAACATCTGCAGTCTCATTTACTTTTTTAGATTTTTATGCCGTTAGTTTTTCAAATATACAGAATTATTCACATTTTCCTCTGAACTGGGATGTTGAGGACAGGAGTTAGGAGGACCGTGCAGAAGGAGGGTCAAGGAGAGGAAGAGGGGAGGGGGAAAAGTAGCCGAGAAGAAATTTGGTAGCAAATTTTGGAGTCCTGATGCCAAAAGAGATATGTTTCAAAGTTTCTTAAAGCTGCAATTCTTGCTCAATAAGAAGAGATGGAGAAAAAGATAAGCTGAATTACATTATGTGTGCACATTTATATTAACATTAAATGTGTGTGTGTGTGTGTGTGTGTGTGTGTGGTTTATAACCATAGTGTGGAAGCACAAGTAATCTAGATAAACTTAGAATTTACCATAGATGAATGAAAACATTTCTCATTTATAAGTTAAGTATCACCAAACATCAGAGTTCATATACATTTAAACAAAAATATTTGAATACAGAAATGCTCATGTATACAATTTGCAACAGTTATGATATAAATGCAATTATTGAAATGATTATTATAAACAAACTTTTGTGTATTTGTTTTAAAAAGTGGGGAAATATAATTGTTGTATGTTTTAGTTTAGAAATTTACCAGAAATAAAAAGACCTAGTTAATGTCCTGAAAAAAAATAAATGACTGATTTCATACTTCACAGCTAATTCACCGTGAAGATTATAGGCAGAGGCTGAAAAGGCCTCATGACTGCAGATGGTTTGGTGGTGAGGGAAAGTTTTCAGGGTCCAAAGAGTCTCAGGTTGGGTGACATGACTTCCTAGGAGATAAGTGGTGGTAAAATTTGCGAACTTGCTGTTATACTCAGTCTTGCCGAAAACCGTTGCTCTGTTTTCCATCCCAGTCAACTATAGTCAAGAACACTTTGTCTTCAGCCTCATAAGACCTTGAGAATTAACTTGGAAAAACTGAAGCAAAGCGTTAATACTTTCCTAAGTTATAGAATCTAAAAAAGTAATATAAATTATTCTAGAGCTAATTATAAAACTCATTGGGATAGAGAGCCCAGAAATGGACTCAAATACAAATGGGGTCTATTAAAGTCAGTAAAAGGGTGATCCTTGAAATCCGTAGTAAAAAATGAAGTCTTCATAAATCACTGTTGGAACTGGACTGGCACTCCTCAGAAGAATGGAAAGGTGGATCAGTGCCTCAGTCTTTGCAACATGAAACGTTCCTGCTAGGTAAAAAATGCAAAGGTAAAAGCTAAAAGCAGAATTTACTAGAAAAAAACATGGGAGATTTATATTAAGAGGCTTGCAAGATGGGCCTTTATCACATTACATAATACATAAAATCTAAAAACCTGTGAAGAAAGAATCGCCAATTAAATTAAGAGAAATGCACATAATGTGCCTGACATCTATTAGGAACTCTATTATAGTAGATAAACAGGTCTAGAGTCTAGATTCAATCAGCCTGAAAAGTGAAGAGGCCACAGGTGTAGAATCTATTACATTTAAATACCACTTAAAAATGAAAGTTGAGTGGTAGGCTATACGGTCCATGTGTTTGTTTGTGTATTTATTTGTGGATAATGTACAGAGTTTGTGTACACATGTGTACACATATTTGTGTGTGATATTTCAATCACTCTTCATCCACCTTCAGCTTCTAAGGTGGCCAAGTTTACTCACTAATTCAATATATATTTATTAGAAGCTTTCTATGTTTGAGACACTGTTTTACCTAAAAATACACAGCACTAAACGACAACCCCAGCTCTCATGGTCCTTTTATTCTGATAATAATAAATCACTTGTGCTAAGAGGTGCTGTCACTTCATAACAGATGTAGGCCCTCCTTCCTTAGTTTCCTTCCCTGGTATTCTTGGAACTAACTAAAGACAGTTTTTTGTTTTGTTTTGTTTGTTTGTTTGTTTTAAAGACAGTTTTGTATATATGCTTGAATTGTTCCTTCATTTTTGTTTCTCTCCCGCACAGTTCCCACTGATACCCACTGCCCACCACTGTCCCTGCCCCCACGCCCTGTCTACAAGAAAGGATATCTGTGTCAGGACTGCCTTCTGATGCTTTCAAAGAGCAGAACTTTGAGATAACTTTTTTATTCTGGATTCCACCAAAAGATCCAAGATAGGAATATGGATACATGGAGTTTATTTGGGAGCTGATCTCAGAAAGCATAATCAAGAAAGTGCTGAAGCAAAACAGGCAAGGGAGGCAAGTCACTAACCGGTCCACTGAAGGGCGGCTCTATGATGTAATGAACGTGCATGAGTATATATTCCACCTAGATACTGTGATGACTGGGCAACAGGGGTGCACTCCCCTTGAGGTCCTTCTGGAACTGGGTTCCAGAGTTATCCAACTGAGGGCAAGGAAACATCATGCCGCAGGACAAATATAGTGACCTCTAGGAGGGAGATGCAGGAAATCATTCGTATCTTCTGCAGGGATCCATCCATATCAACAGAAGACATTTGAGTTGGGCTGCAGGGAAATGTGGGTCATTCACAGAGCAGAGCAGCAACAGAGCCTTATTGCCCCATGACCATGCTGCAGAGCAACGACATCCTCTTTCCAATCCTGTGTGTCTCACATTATCTTTTGAGTACCAAAGCAAGGGAGCTTGGGCCTTGTGCCTCAGTGAGCCTCAGATGAAAGCAAGGCTCTCTCTACTTAGGATGCAGAGAGGAGTCCCCTGGACTGGGCAAAGGGACTGGCACCATTCCTTTCCCCCATCACAGTTTCTTCCCAGCCCACTAATGTGAAAACCAAATAGTTTTCAGCCAAAAAAAGGGGGGGAGCTTATTGAATTATATTTCCTGTGCTTCTGCTGTTGTTTGATGTATATATCTAGATGACATGCTTGCACACAAACTTAGGGTAGAAATTGGACCCCAATGCATGTGTGAATGTGAGTGTGTGTGTGTGTGTATACCCCATATGTGGAAGGCAAAAAATTTTATATAAGGTGAATAAAACCCTCTTCTATTTTACCAATAAAAACTGAAGAAGAACACCAAACTGTTATCCATAACAGATGCCATTTCTCCAAAAGTTAATATACTGTAAATGATTTCTTTCTTGGGAAAATTTTTTATACTGACTAAAGCTTAAAAATGAGAAACTTAGTTGTTGACTGCTGCATAACGGTTTAACTTAAGGCCCCATTTAATTTATGATTTTCATTGAAATTTTTGAATTTCTGCTTTCTGAAGGAGGCAGCATGAGTAACTTTCTGGAATTTTTAGTATAATTTTTCTTGAACAATTATGTGTGCTAGATCTAGCTCTCAATTCAGAGTAAAGAACAATCTCAGAAAAAGAGACCTGTTGGCCAGAAGACCACACTTGCCAATTGCTTACCAAGCCATCCAAGAGCACCAGAGATCTGGAGTACTCAAGACTTCTTGCAGGCAGATTCCAGGCATGCAAAAGGAGAACAGAGAGCCACAGTGCTAATGGTGAGCATGATGTTTCCTGGGACAGGAGGAAGGAGGAGTTTATAGGTCAGTGGGATTCCAGTCTGTGCATTTGGCCTCTGGGCCCTCTTCAGCATTCCTTTGGTCTCAAACAGGGAATGCATTTCTTGTTCTCTGAGAAAAGCAACCCCAAAAGGAGAAGCTAAACAAACTCCACAAAAAAAGGGAATCTGCAGCCATTCAATATTATTGGAACATCCCATTTGTCTGTCTTTCTTTTGAAAGCAATTAACCCAACAGACACTCAGAATTTCCATCTGAGGTAGAGCATGTTGTTAAAAATGACCTCTCTGTGACCCTGAATTCGGAATGTGTTTCAGAGGCAAAGATGCCAAGTGATTGTCATTCCCAGAGAAAGAAATTTGCAGCAAAAAAGTGACTGAGAGGGCTTCAAAATTAGACCAGTGTGAAAGCTTTGGAGGTGAATCAAGGTAGTTTAGTTTTGTTTTGGAGAATGAAAACCATTATTCAAGCCAAAAATAAAATATTTCTGTTCACTAACAATGATAATATACTGTCAGAGTACGTAGTATGGTCAGATACAAAGTCAGAGTGTATAGGTCAGGTAATGGATTCAATTAAAGACTGTGAATTCTTACAGTTCATGTTAATTTCCATGACAGTCAGCTTCACATCTTTTTCGTTTATAACTATAAACTGTATTTTGGCTTCTATTTCTCATTCTAATTGTTTATGTTATTGGCGATCTCAAATGCTGCAGATACCTGGATGTTCCCTCTGTCCCATCTTATCTCTAATCACTCTTCCTCTGCCTCACTATCCTGCAGATGAGCTCTTTATATACATTCCTTGAAAAGAAAAAAAAAAAAACAACAGTTTTCCCGTTTTTGCTTGTGGTGTTTTTTTCTAATTAGAATAAACTTTCCTCTGCATCAAATAGTTTTTCATATTTTGTCTCAGCTCAAATATCACCTTCTCAGAGGCTTTTCTCATCAACCAAAAGCATACCCCATCTAACTGATATTTTAGCACCCCTGTTTGTTGTACTTATCAGCATTGCAGTTCTACACATTTAGGCATACATTTTTTAATGTACTTTTTATTGTCAGTCTCTTCAAGTACATTGGTTGCTTTCAGGGAGCAGGATCCATGCTTCACTCATTTTGCACTACAGAGTCCCACTCAGTGTCTGGTGTATGCTCAACCATTAAAAAAAAAAAATCAGTGGCTAAACTCATTTAAACTGTCCTCTAACTTGTGTTCTCTAAGTCCTGTTGCACGCATTTCTGGGCTATCATCACAGCGTCCTCAGTCCCTTATGTGTAGCTATTTCTTGATGAGTTAGCATTGGCACCACACCTTGCATGTATTTGTCATCAGTCCAGACTCTGCTAATACAAGAAATAAGACAACAGGTGCCAGGAAGAAACTAACTTTGCTTTTTGAAACTTCCTGGATTATGATACTGTCAAGATATAAGAGCACAAAGCAGACACAAGAGTCACAAAGTAAAATTTGGGTCTCTATGGTAGTGATCCAGAGAACTGGCTCCTTGGCTGACTTTGAAATCTTGTCATGTTGCTTCATGTCCCTGTCCATGCTTCCTATTTGTCTGTTGGATCCTTCTCTTGAGTTTTATTTTGGGCTATCCTTCCCTGCTCACCCACAGGCTTATTGAACTCTAGACTTGTTATTGATCCTTAACTTGTAAAGATGAATTATTCTGGGTATTGTGACCTCAATATCCACATCTCCTTGGTGAGCATTTTGTGTTTCTATTTTTTTTAATTCTGCCTCTTTTGGTGAATATTTTTTCTCTTGATCTTGACACAATTGGATTATCTTTCAATTTTTTATGCATTACATTAAGAATTTGTTATATAAAATGTGCTTTTAAGTGTGTAAAAATGAGATGAGGGTGATTGGAAATTCCTTCTCATTTTAAGGAGTGTATAATATTCTGGAATCAATATTTTAATGAAAGAACGATAAATATAAATAGAGTGCTGGGATGATGGAGAGACAGAAAAATAGATAAGCCTATACAAATATAACCCAATAAATAGATACATTGATGTATAGTATATAGGCACATGAAGGAAGGAAGGAAAGGAAAGGAAAGGAAAGGAAGGAAGGAAGGAAGGAAGGAAGGGAGGGATGGAGGAAGGAAGGGAGGGAGGCAAGGAAGGAAGGAAGGAGGGAGGGAGGGAGGGAGGGAAGGTGGGTGCCTGGGTGCCTGGGTGCCTGGGTGGCTCAGTTGGTTAGGCATCTGCCTTCGGCTCAGTTCATGATCTCAGGGTCCCAGGATCGAGTCCCCCATTGGGCTCCTTTCTTGGTGGGGAACCTGCTTCTCCCTCTGCTTGTACTCTTTCTCTCTCTCTCTCTCTCTCTCTCTCTCTCTCAATCTCTCTCTCTCTCTCTTTTAAAAAAAGAAAAAGAAAAGAAGTGGGTCTTCAGCAAAGAGGACTACTTTTATTTTAATCTATTGAATTTGAAGCCTGTTATCTGGCTCAGAAGTAATATTTCATCAGAATCAGGAGAGAGTTTACACTTATAGGCGCAAAGATGCAAAAACATGAGATAGAGGGCAGGATCATAGGAAACAAAGACATTTTACAGAGGACCCAGCAAAACAAATATTAACAAAGGAATCAACAAGAATTCTAAAAGATGTAGGAAGGCTAAGAGAGATGGGGTACCAAGATTTGATGTTTGAACTTGTTTATTCAAAGGTCACCTATGTTTTTGAGGAAGCCATTTTGGTAGAATGATGGTGGTTGAAATTATAGAAGAGGGAAGGTAGCTGGAAGAGAGGCAATGATGACAGTTGGAGGCAAAGGCTATTGAATACTCTCTCAGCATATGTCACAAGAGGTAAGAAGCAAACAGGATGAACACAGTTGAGTAAGAATATTAGTTGGATCTTTGTAGCTGTCCTGGGCCTATGTGCACATAAAGCTAGGAAAATGATCTAGACCTATATTCTTTAAAAGCATCTAGTGCTGTTCCAGGAATTGAGTCAATAAATAGGTGGGTTAATTGACATTAATATTGGCCCAATTCTAATGGAGTATATATGACTTTATTGATAGAATTAGGTTAAAAAGCATTGCAACAATCTCAGAGAGATTTCCTTCAGAGAGATTTCTGAGCAAAGAATATGGTTCACATAATAACTCTGCTGCTTCATAGCACGCCTTTTTTTCTGTTTTTGGAAAAAAATAGAAACCTCTGGTATTGAAGTAAGGTTAGATGTATTAATGCATCTTGAAAGCATTTTGTAAATGGCAGAATATCGTAACAATTACTACTAATAAAATACTGGTGAGAAAATATGACCAGACATGGAATTTTCTTTCTAGAAGTAATTTTTGAACTCCAAATATTTCCCAGTTGCATTTATTCAGTATTTATAGACCACTCAAATCATGCTAGGTGCAATGTAGGACACAGAGGTCAACCTAGCTTCTCCCCAGTGGATTTACAATCTGCCATGATGCGAGCCAAGTTTTGTAATTTTATGCTCAATTAACATCTGGTTAGAACTTGTTCAGTTAACAAAGTGCTTGCCTCTGAAGATAAATCATGGACTCTTTCACTACAGCTTGGAATCTTTCTGATTTGGGATGCTTTCTGAACATAAAGACATTCTTTTCCATCCTACTTTGCATCATCCAACTGGATTCCTACTGTGAAGTGTCATTATGATGGCAGCTCCCACTGAGAGAAACACCAGTCCCACTAACTGAATGGGGTGATTGAAGCAAACAGTCATTTTTGATCACTGCTTTTAAAATGTGCCTTTTACAAAATCTGTGAGTGTATCTTCATGTAATTAATATTTATTTAACCACAATGATTTTTTTGAAATGTAATCCACCTTTAAAGATTGTTTGCTTGCAAGTGCCCCCAAAAAAACTTAGGAAAAAAATGCCTTCATCTACTCAGCATATGCTTTCCCAACACTAACACACAGCTCATTTTAGTGGAAATTAGAAAAGTAAGACAGGCAAATATTATTCGGCATTCTGTAATTCAAAAACAATTGACTACTTTAAATTCCTTTTAATTAGGTTATGATGACATCCAGGAAATTACATGTCTACTGTTTTTTAAAATAATACACAGATGGCATTGGTGTAAGAACTTCTGATGTTTTGTTTCAGTAATTGCACATACAGTCTCCTTGATCATGAAAAATAGAGGTAGAGATTTGACAATCAGATGTAAAGAGCTAGGAGGATTTTTAAGGTCCAATAAATTCTCTTTGATCATAATAATGTCCAGAATTATTTTTTTCAAAACTTGGACTAAGGGAGGAAATTGGTTAATGAAGTGTGAAGTATATCAGACAATGTAGGTCTGATTGGTAATTCTGTTAACCTTGCATTCTAAAAGAGGCGATGCTGCTAATTTAAGGAGACATTCATTTTTTGAACTATTCTTTTTTCTTTATTAGCATTGACAACATTTGTTCTTCCTGGTTCTTTTTGTTCATGGAAATATCATGGGATTCATTACTGAGGCATGTTCTGCCTTTGGTATTAGCTGTTATGGCTGATCTCTTCACAAGAATATTATTCAGTGTAACCTGTGATGATAGTCTCTTCTTTTTTGATATCACTTTAGGGGTTTCTTCCATGAAATGATCTTCTTATCATAATGGATGTTTTGTTCTTTTTGATGCCCTGTAACCTCTGTATCTTTTATTTATCATGTTTTTTATTTTGCCTCAAAACCCAGAAAAATGTCAAGAAATGGGTAATTGTATCACAGGTTTTGGTTATATTTCCCTTTCTATTCCTCTTATAATGCTTTGTAACTCAGTGAAATTTTCAGTGCTAATGGATGCAGCCTTTTAAAAAGCATCTATAAAAATAATCACAAAACACCTGCACTTCTGACATCAAGCTTATGGTTTTCATATTTCCCTATTTTCTGCTTTCAACTAAGTTGTCTCAGGTTAATTCTGTAAGGGGCAAGTATTGCTGATCAAATTGTGTTATTTGCTCCCAAATATGTATATTTTTCCATGTATCTATTGCCTATCTCCATATGGAGTGCAATAAGATGGAGCTAGAGAGGATGGTAAAAATAGAATTTGGTGTTATCATGACCAGATGGGAAGGGGCAGGGACCTGGTCTACTATGCAAGTACACTTGTCTTCACTTTGTCACTGTGTTCAGCACTTACATGTGGCAAAGCAAAGACAGGGTCATCTCGATTCACTGTTAATTAAATGTTTTGGCTGGAAACCATTTCTCCATATGGTAGAATACACCAGCTCAAAGTCAGTGCTTCAAATTTGGCCACATAAAACAGCTGCCCACAAACATATGTAGTGACTCACAAGCAGTCTCAAAGAATTTCAGTTTAACTCAGGAGATCTTTGGCTTTTCTGAAGCATGAAGATAACCTCAAATATGCATCTGTCCAAACTATAGCAGATGTAAAAAACTCAGAAGAAAAATGGAAAAATGAAGACATATCCAGTATAGGTCATGGAAGGTATTTGGGTCAAATTCAGAAATACGCCAGTGATGTCAAGGCAGTACATTTGGTAGCCCTGGATTATAAATATATATCTCACAAGCCAGATTTTTTTGTTTTAAGGTTGAACTTCAAGTGCTGTAGTCAAATCCATAGGTGAAAACAGTCATTTTCAAGAGGTATCACTTGAGCATGTAAAAAATTATATACATTAAAAGTTCCAGAAAGCTAGAGGATAATGCATGAATCACAAATTACACTGATTCTCCCCAACTTCTTTTGGGTGGAGAAGTAAAGGCTCATCCATTTTAATGACTCATTAGAACACCCAAGGATTGATGAAAGACAATTACTTTGCAGCTATTTAAAGTTTATCTGTATATGGTAATACTGGGTGCTTAGCCTCTGCTTCTGCTCTCTCACCAAGTAATCCAGCTCAGCAAGTTACCTGACCTGCTCTTTTCATGTGTATATACTTAAAAAACTAAAAGCTTTACTAACAGACAACATGGGCCTTAAGAGACCCCTCATATTTAACACACAGAGTCCACCCCGACAATGTTTCATCTGGGCTTTCCTTTACCTTCCTATATGGAATGGACCATCTTAAACTAATCCCTGGCATTTTTAGGATGATGCTTTATTGGGATTGTCTAGTATGCACATCTAGTTCTTTGTCTTTGGTTCTTTGTATTTTCTACAATTGCTTTTGAACTCTCAGATTTCACAATTTAAGAATTCTTAAATTTCACAATTTAAGAATCTATTACTTGTCTAATTGCCTGCCTATGCTCATTTCAATCTTGTTATAAAGGGTAGTGTGTGCTTAATCAACAGGACAACTTCTTCCTTTGATGATGAAGTTGAACAGTGAAAGAGTTATCTTCCTTTTAAAACTGCCTAGCAGCCATTACTTAAAATATGTCAGACCGGGAACATTTTCAGAAATGGGGAGTCGTTTTTTTGCTAAAGCCTCCATTCATGATCTCTCTTTTTCAAAAACAAGCAAAATAGTAAACCCTTGACAACATCCTTATGAAAGCCATTAAAACATAAGAACAATAAATCATACTCTACTCCTGTTGAAGGAAATTTGTGCTAAAATTACCAAGGGATGATATGTTTTTAAGAATACACATGGTCTAAAACAATCAGCTTTGGGATGATTTGGGCCATCAGTCTGCAGTCACTTAAACAGCTTAGGCTTTACCTTTTGACATTTAGATATCCTCACTTGCAAAAGAGAAATCACAGTTACTGCCATATAATTGGCTTTACATCATAAACATTCTTCAGAACATTTCAAAGAATTTTAGTAAAACAGAGAACACAGGCTATCTCCATAGCTTATTTAAACCTTTCCTATAAGCGCTTACTATGTTGCAAAAAAAAAAAAAAATACTAGTACTATGTAACTGAAGTTTTACCAGTTAGTCACCTGGTCCTATCATCTTATTATTGAAATATTTAATTCAGAAGTATTTCTCTGTCAAGGATTGATTATAGTAGCTTTAAATAGAGGTTAAAGATTATTGTGGTTACACTGATTCATCTACTAGCATGGTTATCAATAAAACATGTTAGCTATTAATATCAGAGAATTGACAAATATGGAATTCATGTAAATCAAATATATATTCAGTAACTAATTTTCAGTTTAACTTAAATATGATTGAATAACATTGGCAGCATTAACAGGCTTGGGCAGAAATATGTTTCTAGAGCTACCCTAAAACATAAGAATCTAATTTCTGATATGTTTCTAATTTATTATTTAAATTGAATTTTCCACCCTTGAGCTAATTCATTTATAGCTTATTTTGGAACATTTTGCTCAGTGCAACCTTCTAAAAAGGAATGTTTACCATGCTTTCCTTTTTTTCTCTGCCAGAGATGAATATTTAAAAAGTTAGAACATGAAATATTGCATAATTTGATGGGAACGTTGAACCAAACTCAAAAATGGAATATAACAGATATATAGATTTTTCATCTATATAATTTTCACAAATAAATACTTTAATTGTTTTATTGTTCATTTACAGCAAAATGTAGTAAAAAAAATTTTTGTCATCATTCATATAGAAGATATACCCGAATTATTCACTTGATTATGAGCAAGCCTGTTAATCTACTCTTAAATTTGAACAAATATATTTTACTCAAATTTCTTTTTTAGGACGTTTTCTTCTTAACACAAATATGGTGTTTTTGAAAGTTGCCAGGTTGATAGCTCTGTTGAATGAAAGCCTCTATTTATCCACAGATGAGCTATGCTGTGGGGTGCAACAAAGCATAATTACCAAATTTCTGTACTCAGGGAGGTATATTTGCTTCTCCACACATGCAATGTTGGCAAATCCACTTATAGCCACTGGGGGTTACATAGCTGTAAAGAGAAAACCGACTCATTACAGTATTGTACACAACAGTTGCTCTATTAGCTCCCCAGGTCAGGAGCAAAGGGCAGGACATTGGAAACAGGAGCCCTAGGCTGGTGAGCACCTTTTAGATGACAGCTAAATTTCTCATGCCACAGTTTTGGGCTCCTTGAAAATTTTCATCTAGAGGTAAAATAAACATTTTACCTGCCATAAACAACACTTTACAGATGGTCAACCTACTGTAAGAGGGTAGAAGTTTTCCAGCAAAACTGCTAAAACTAAGAATCAATCCCCTCCTCTAACTGCAATTGCTATTTATTTTATAATGTTTGAACAACAAGAAACATCTTATTCATTGTAAACAAAACATTCTAATGGAATTATTCATGAGGCAAGCACCATAATATGTGGTAGAATGAAATATCTACTAAGGACATGGAAAGACCCTCCGAACTATAGGAATAGGTCCCCATTCCAAAATTTCAGTTTGAAATAACTCAGCCCTCGTATATTAAGGGCCTAGTATGTACAGTGCACTGTGCTTTGTGACATAATCTCCAAAAACTCGAGGAGTAATGGATTAAGTTAAGTAAACAGAAAACCAAATTAGATTGTAGAGCAAGATAACTCAATGAGTCATACAATGCATCTATATATCTATATATGGAATGATTCTGCATATGTCCATTTGTAATTGCGTAGAATGGAAAATTCCCCATGGGGGATTTTGAGACAGACTAAAGTTACATTTGTGATCTGCCTTAAAAGATCTGAATTTGAACAGTCATTTCTTTGAGATTGGTAAACATACATTTTGAGAGAGTCACTGTGTACCATTCATTAGCTATCAGTGATTTTTGTTTCTGTGCCTGAAATGGGTTTGTGCGGCAGACTATTTCAACAGAACATCGAGTGGTAAACCACCAACATATCTGGCACAGTGAAAATACATAAGATTACCTTTATCAAACCTCACTGAGTTGCACATTGAAGATTTGCACATTGCTCTGTACATTAAACTTAACTGAAAAGATGAAAAAGGGAGGTAAATGTTGAACTCTAGTTAATGACATGCATGCTGAAGTATTTAGGAAGTGGTATGCTAATGTCTGAAACTTATTTTGAAATGCATACAAAAATAAGATGGATGTCTGAGGGATAGACGTGTGATTAAGCAAGTATACCGAAATGTCAATTGTGAAATCTAGGTAATGGGTATTCACTGTGAATTTTTTCAGTGTTTCTTTTTGTTTGATAATTTTCATAATACAACATTGCTAAAGAGATACCTTTATAAATATTTTGTATATTCTACCTCAATAGCTTGGTCTGGCTAGGGTCTAGGAAAAATATTTTTTTAAGAGAACTCCATTGACTCATATGTAAAGTTAGGTTTTGGAACCATGGTCCTGAGAATACATTTCAACTTTAAAATTTTTTAATCATTTTTAATCTTAATCACCATTTTTAATATTGCATAATATTAATAAGTCTCATTCTTGTATATAGTATTTTCCCATAACCCAGAATAAAAATGCTGTAACAGAATAAACCTTCGTAATTCTTTCTTCTTGTAGTCAGTGAAATCAATGTATATTTATATCTTCATACATTAGTAAGCTTTCCTAAGTAACTGCTTTTACTACATGAAGTACTCTCTAAATATATCCCTAAGAAGTTTTATAAAATATGAACGAATAGGTATATTTTTTCCTTTTTGATCTGCATTAGAAGCTACACAAAATATTATTGAAGAGATTATCTGAAGGGGTGCCTGGGTTACTCAGTCGGCTAAGCATAGGACTCAATTTTGACTCAGGTTGTGATCTTGGGGTCTTGAGATGCAGGCCTCCTTGGTCAGTGGGCAGTCTGCTTGAGAGTCTCCTCTCTCTGCCCCTCTCTCCACTCATGCTCTCTCTAAGAATAAATACATAAGTCTATAGAAAAAAGAAGACGGCAATTTTAAAAGTCAATTTGCTGGACAAAGCTTGTGTTTCCCAGCAGGAAATGTTGGTAAGGTTCAATTTTTTTAAATTTAATAAATTCTTTTGGATCAATTTGGATCAAAATTTGGCTTCCTCTAAGTCAAGGCTCTCAACTTTAGGTCTAGCTTCAAATAAAAATGATCAAACATCAATATAGGGGAATCAATTTATTATTAAGCTAATCCTAATGGCTAAACCTGGAGCACAAGGGGAACAGGGAGACTTTTGGTGAGGTGGGGCTGATAGAGAGAAGGTTGGTTGGACTCCAGATGAGCCTTTCTTGTCTCAGGGCTAGTGACAGCATTGCCTAGAGTGGACACTGGTCCTCCCTTACCCTCTTAGTGGGATATGCTGAAGAAGGCAGAGCCACATAGGTAGAGCTGCACAACCTCTGTGGGTGCTCTCCTCTAAAGACCATTCAGGGGATGATTTAGCAATGAAACTAGGGAAGTATATGTAAAAGTTCACTGTATTGTCCAAGGGTGCAAATATTTGTCATTGAAAAAAATTGTTTTTATTGTAATTCAGGTTCACAGGTTATGTTGCTTTTCAACTTGAACCCCATCTTTTTGGGGTTCTATGAAGGCTTCATTACATAGGCATGGTGGATTAAACCACTGGCCATTGGTGATGGATTCATCCTTCAGCCTCTCTCTCTCTCTCTCTGTGGAGGTCAGGGAGAGGGATCAAAAGTTCTAGCCTAATCACATCGTTGATTTTCCTGGTCATCAGCCTCCATCCTCACAAGTGGCCTCATTAGCATAACCCATATGGATGATGTTTGCTTTTAAAGCAAGGGCCATTTAGTATACATTTCGGTCTCTATATACATGGATTTTTATAGTTGTGCTTTTGTTATCAATTTATAATTTCGTAGCATTATAAAAAAGAACATTGTAGGATATTGAATTTTTGGAATTTATTTTGATGCTTTTTCTGAGAATTATTCTATGAATGACTTCTGTGAATGTAACACGGATGCTAGAAAATGACGTGTATTTTCTCTGAAGCGTAAAGTCATTCTCTCTCTCTCTGGCATTGTGCATGTGGGTAAGTGTATATGAAATATCATTATAAAACTTTTCTGTTTGTTCTTTATAATGGCTTTGTTGTTTTTCTGCTTTCATGTACATTCTGTCAATGTCAAATTCTGCTCTTGTTTTATTTGAGTTTATTATGTCCCACATATCTTTTTCCATCTTTTCCATCTTTCTTTGATTTAAATTTCTCTCTTGTCAACAATCTATTCCTGAATTTTGCCTTTTATCTAATGGGAGATCTTTCTTTATTTGAGTTAAATTCTCATTACTTTTATACTAGAGCTTATTTCTGCTCTTATATCACACATTCTATTTAACGTAAGTTTTTACTTCTCATTTTCTGTTTGCCAGCGCAAACTCCCTTCCGCTGATCTGACAGCTGTGTTCCATTTCTGTTCAACTGGTAGTTACTCTTCTCATAACAAGACTCACCTTGTTGACTTTTTCCTCTCACTTTCTAAAGTTCTTAAAACATATGCCTTGCTTTCAAAGTGATAATACCTTGGCCTACTTTCATTTCCCTCCAGTCTTTCCCTCTCATTGGAGTTTTAGTTCTGAATTTTTGTGGATATACTATTTTACCTTATTTTTAGTTATTACTGATTTATGGAATCATACATCTACTGAGATATTTTGTCAACCTGACTCTATAAGTAACCTCTAAGATTCATGTCAAATTTTTTGGGTGCTGTTCTTCCAAAAGTGATTGAAAGTGGAGAATTGTTCTTTATTTCAGTTTTGGTTTATTATTCATATGTTGATGATAATAGTTATTTCACTTTTAAATGATAGTGCAACTAGTTATGAAATTACCGATAGGCTCGAAGTTATTTTTTATTGTCAGCAGTATGCAAATAATTTTCTATACCTTTTTCATTTACTGTATTCTTTTGGTATGCACAATATTTTTGCTCCCTGGATGCTTTCAGAGTTTTCTACTTGTATTTGATATTTTTAAAATTTTACTAAACTCTGTGTGTGTGTGTGTGTGTGTGTGTGTGTGTGTGTGTGTGTCTTACTCCATCCTGTTGGGTATTTTAAAAACTCTTTCAATTGGAGATCTTAAGACTTTAATTCTGAAAAATTATCTGACATCATTTTTCAAATATCTTTACCTTTCAAAATTATATTCCCTTCTGCTGCTCTGGCAGGTTTTTAAAATAGGTATAAAACACATACTTCATTCCTATCTCTCTTTTCCTCTTTTATTTATTATTTCCATCTCTTTATCCCAGATGTGTTTGGAAGAATTTTTTGACATGATGTGTTAGTCAATAGTGCATTTCCTCACTGGAAACATTCTTCTGTTCAGTACCTCCATGGAGTTCTTTATTTCAGCAATTACACATATTTGTCACATCCGGTAGTTCCACTTGGTTCCTTTTTTTTTTTTTTTTTTTTAATTACAACTGCTTTTCACTTTGTTTTATATTTCCACCCCTTTTATCTCTGTAAAGGCAATTATTATGCTTCAGTTATGTTATTATTCTGTCTGGTCCATTAATTCTGTGTTCTGTGGTGTAGACCACTCAGTTTGTTATTTCTCTTTCATAATGCTTGAATCTCCTAGATGTTTATTTTGCAGATATACACAATGCATACATAGAGGCTCATATACCTTGAGGATTTTTCATTTCATCAGTTATTTTTATTTTTATTTTGAAGTCATTATAATTATTATCAGTTATGATTACCTTGGCTGGTCTTGCATATTTGGGGGCAGGCAAAAGCCCGGGATCCTTATATATTCTTATAGATGAGTTTAAGGAGCAAATTTGAGGTTGCATCTCTGGAGGTTTAGTTTATGATGTTTGTAATCTTGGTTGCTTGCTTTACCCCGTTCGTTTTACTTACCCTATGACCCGCATATATTCTCCTTCAGGAAATGGAATTTATGGAATGAGGTTTGAGAAGAAATGGGGCACCATATTTTTTTCATCCCAGCTAGTCTTCAATATTCTTCTGAAGTTAATCTTGTTTTCAAATAATTCTCATTGGCTTTGCTGTTTGACCTTCTATGTAAACAGGTTAGGCAGTTATTTTCCCAAGGTCAAATAAGGAAGAAAAGAAGACACAGCTAGAATACTTTCTCTCAGAAAGCCCCTGCCTATGGTGTTTTTCTGTCTTTATTTCTATGTTGAATATCCTCCACCTAGCCACCGAACCTTCTGTATCTCTGAATATTTCTACTAGACTTTGTATTTAATTCTTAAAAAAAAAAAAGATCAGCCTCCCTTTTGCCTTTGTTCATAGCCAGAGTTGACCCCTGTATCCAGAAATCATGTGTGAAATTCAGGGAATTAAAAAACTTCCTTTTGCTTATCTCCCACCATTAATTTTCCTGTTTTTGTGTGTGTGTGTTTACTTATTTTTACAAATATACTGAAAGCCAAGATTATATTGAATTGATTAAAACAAGATAAAAAAATAATTGGTATTCTAAAGCCTGTTTGTAGTTAAATTTGGAAGTAGAAATTGGGAAGTCAGTTATCATCACTAGGATCAAAGAGACAAGGGAGAAAGGAAATTACCAGAACCCAGTGAGAACTGGAAACATGGAAGAGGGACCACCAAGTGGGAAAGTACCATCATGAAGGGATACAGCTTCTGCCAGAATGTCTGCACTGAAATGAGGGAGGAAGTGAGGAAAGGATGCTCCTCTTACCTTCCCTTCCATACGCCCATCTCCTGCCAAAGCCAAGTCTTGGCTGAACCCAGAGAGAAACCCAAATGGAAAAGGTGTCTAGAGAAATAGTCCACAGAGGCAATGTTTTAGAGGTTGGGACAAGTCAGAGAAAGTTGAAAAACAGATGTGGGAAGAGGGTGAACTTAGTGTATTACCAGCATTCCAGCCTCTCTGCACTTATATTCCACCATGGTTACTTTGCACGTTTCAAAATAAACTGCTGCTCTGGAGAATTCTGGTAACTTTGTCATAGATGCTGTCCTCTTCCCCCCTTGTCTCCCTGGAAAATGTCTTTTTGTCCTCTGACACTTCCCTCTATCAGCAGGACCTCCACAAAAAGCTCCCTTATCCTATTCCTGAGGTCACTGATCTCACATATTTACTACTCACCTTCGTTACAACAATTTTCACCTTTGCCTTAATTAATAATTGACTTTTTATTCTTCCTTTCATCTCCTCCAGAACACCCTTTGTCATCCTTATGTCCCTGGGGACCTTGAATTATTACTAGCAGATGATGAGTGACCAGAAAATTTGTGATAAATGAATAAAAGAGGAAATGAGTGGGTTTGAGAGAGTGTCAGCTCCACAAGAAAAGGAAGGGGTGGTTATGTGGATCACAAGCACACAGGAAATTGAAAAATAAAGAATAGGATATAATTGAGGACAACTTAAAAGTCAAACCTAAAGTCAAGAATGAAACCCAGGGGCGCCTGGGTGGCTCAGTGGGTTAAAGCCGCTGCCTTCGGCTCAGGTCATGATCTCAGGGTCCTGGGATCAAGGCCCACATAGGGCTCTCTGCTCAGCAGGGAGCCTGCTTCTTCCTCTCTCCTCTCTCTCTGCCTGCCTTTCTGCCTACTTGTGAGCTCTCTCTCTGTGTCAAATAAATAAATAAAATCTTAAAAAAAAAAAAAGAATGAAATCCAGAATTAGGCTAAAACTTAAGTGAAAACAGAACTCACAAAACAAAAAAATAAACACAAAAAATCCAAAACATACATTTAAAAAAATATGCTATCCAAAAAAAATAAAGTTCACAAGTATTCTCTGTAATTGGTATGAAAAAAATCTAATTAAAAATGGCTTTTCTTAAGGTGCTGAGAAAAGGATTTTAAAGTCAATTCATTCGGTTTTTTGGTTTCAGCAAATTTTTTTCATTATATTTTCTAAATTGAGGGTAGAGTGAGGTTGGCACCATTGCAAAAATTTGTACCTATATTTCGTCTTAGCAGCCAAACAAAGTTTACATTTAAACTTGGTATTTGTCGATAGTTAATAGGAAGGAAAGAACATATGCTCTTGTTTAAGGGCTCTAGTGAATAATTTTCCCTTATTTCTAAAAATATAATTGATATTTAAAGACTGACCCACTCATCTAAAGTTTAGATAACTCAAGGCAAATTTTAGAAGTATTTCTTCACAGTCAAAATTATTAAGTATGAAAGAACATATGTCCATTGAAAATTTATAGTACTCATTTTACAAAAATTCATTTTATATAATCCAGCCAAGACAGTAAAACACTTGCTAATTTGATATAAGTTCATTGAAATAGCCACTGGTTTCTGCACAGAAAAGAAAGAGAAAGGGGAGGAGAATGAGAATGAAGAAAGAAAAATTAAAGAAAAATGAGCTTTAATAGGTTTTATTATTATTATTCAGGTATGGTAAGGCCAACAAGTAGGACTGCTGCCATTGAAAAAGTCATTACTCATGAATCGCAGGAGGGGGTGGCGGCCACAGCACAGCAGAGCCACACTGGGAAGCACTGGGCCAGTCAGGAGGCAGAGACAGGTGGCAGGGTAAACAGATTTAAGATTGGCTAGTCTGAATAATTTCTGTGTGCATTTCTGGGGCATAGGGCCTGTTCATAGTTGTCTGGTACCTGGCCGGGGGATGATAAGGGAAAGTGAATAGTGGACCTGCAAATATTGAGAGCCTGATAAAAGACACTGTTGGCGGTACAGGCTCTGGATTGGTTGGTTTGCATTTGAAAGGCATGCTCTGGATGGGTTGTTTACTGTCTCTAGAAATTGCTTAACCCTGGGATCAGCTGACTCCCTCTGGGGTCCACAAGGCCCCAGATCAAAGCATCAGAATACAGAAAATAAGATGTGGTTATATAAGAAGGAAGGAACCAAGAAAGGAAGGAGTTTTCGTTTCATAATTCAGCCAGTGCATAGAATATGAGAAACCATAAATTGATATCCAAGTTGGAGAAAGGATTTCTGTCATTGTTTTTTACTTTGTTCTTACAAATAGAAGTGGTGTGTGGTATTAAGAGGTCTGACTTTGGATTCAGAGGGAACTGGGTGAAAAGTCTGGCATTTAACACTAGCATTGTGATCTTTCTGTGAGTTTTATATTCTCATAAAGATAAAAGTACCTTCTTTAAAGGGTTGTAAGATTTGAAAGTAATAATGTGTAGACAGTGTATTAAATAAATACTAGCTGCTTTTCTTTTAATGACTGTTGCCTAAATACTCACTGATACAGTTGATGAAATCATGTGTTAGCTTTTCAAGTGATGCTACATTATTACACATCAAAGAAAAAGGTGGTGTATGTCTTACATTGCACCTAAAAATGCTTTAGTATGTCTTACATATAAAGGAAGGGAGGGAGGGAGGGAGGAAAGCAGGGAAGATGGAAAGAAGGCAGGAAGGAAGGAAGGGAGGAAGAAAGGATATTTGTGAATGAACAAATGAAGAGCAAATGAGTAAATATTTCTTTTAGAATTCTGAGGAATGACTAACAAAAATGTGTACTTTTTGTCCATAAACATTTAATAAAGTTATCACCAAATAAAAATAATAGTAAGTAATTTAGTATAGAATGTTTTGGCATAGGAAACCTAAAATACTATTATATTTGTAATTTAAAGTACAAGACTCTCTGAGCCATGAATTCATAGAAATTGATTTGCAAACTTCAATTAATGACCTTGGTTATCTGTCAATAAGAGAGGGAGAGGTTATGTGAGTGCAAGTAAATTAACCTTTCATTCCATACTCTACTGACTCCTTCCACACTGACAAGTAATCAAGATTGTTTGACAGAAACAAGTTGTTTAGCTTCTCAGCTCTCCTGCCACTAAAATATGATGTCAGATAATTTGTTCCTGTTTAGTTCTAGCTTGATTACTTCTGGTTCCTTGAGATTTGAATTGATGAAGTTTTACTTTAGTTACATGGCAGTGTTAATAAATGCTGTCATGTTTATTAATGAGATGCCAAAATTGTATTGTTATATTTAGAGGACAGAGTCAAGTTCATGTAACTTAAAGTAGTTGAATGTGATAAAAGGTTAATTAGACTTCATGACCTGTTTAGAATATGTCTTAGGTCTCAATATCAAGATAACTTTCAATGCAAAATACCAAAACCAGAATTAATTTATAAGATAACTATATAATAGCCTGTCATTTAAATAGTAAATAATTCTAATAACTCCTTAAGAAATTTCCTGTATTTAAAATTAAAAATTAAAAAACAAAAACAACAGACAAGAGCAAAGCAACAGATCTACCAAGGTCAGCCATGTTGATATTTCCCTTGATCCAACTATGAATTTATTAAACAAATATTTTACACATACTATATTCCCAAGATTTCAAATTATTTCTATCGAGGGAAGAATCCTTAGTGAGAATATACTACAAATTTCTCAAGATGCATAACATGGGATTTTAAAATGCAATGGAATCAATGAATAGCAGAATATATGAGGCAGAAAATTTCTCATTCATCATTACCCATTTTGGCTAGAGATAAAAAGATTATTATCCTGGAAGACAAGGCAGAACAACATCCAATGACTAATGACAATTTTCATAGGTAAAAATAAACCCACATAACTGAAGCTTCTGCTATTTTGAAATTATAAAATAATTTTTTTCTTCAAATAAAAGACATCACTGGGAGCATTAAGAATTTTTTTCCCAGGCAAACAAAATGCAAGATCAATCCATACCTAGACATATCTGGTTGGAATTTTTCAGAATTCTATGATATAAATACCCAGTGGGCTTCTAGTTTTTAAAAAGTATTAAATTAATTTTGAAAAACCAGATTTGGAAATAAAATGAAATCAGAATATTCAAGATGGAAAGCTAGGCATAGGTTATAATGATAATTAGTATCCAAAAATTTCTTACCTTTATGGGATATAAAGAGAAATTACTTTAAAAGGGATACGACAGGGCGCTTGGGTGGCTCAGTGGGTTAAAGCCTCTGCCTTCAGCTCAGGTCAGGATCCCAGGGTCCTGGGATCAAGGCCCGCATCAGGCTCTCTGCTCTGCAGGGAGCCTGCTTCCTCCTCTCTCTCTGCCTGCCTCTCTGCCTGCTTGTGATCTCTCTCTCTGTCAAATAAATAAATAAAATCTTTTAAAAAAAATAAAAAAAAATAAAAAAGTAAAAGGGATACGACATTTTTATTGAATAGAAGACACTGTGGGCTTCCTAATGTTGCTATTCTGACTTGATAGTCATATTTAGAAGAATAACCACCTACTTAAAAATAATAGCAGACGTGTAAAAACTTCTATGAATAAGAGATTTCTTTCTCATGTAATTGAGCATTCTCCTTTTACTGAAATCTCCACAGTAATAATGTAGATTATTGTGTCATGTGAATTTCTCCTTGTGTGAGATTTGGTAGTTTGGTCCTTTAGGAAAATTTTTCACTTCATTCAAGTTGTTGAATTTATGGCCCTAGATTGCTGATAGTATCCCTTTGTCCTTTAAATATTTCTAGGGTCTGTAGTGATGTCTTTTTCCTGATACTTATAATTTGTATTTTTCCTCTCCTTTTTTCTTGGGCAGTCTAGTGAGAAATTTATCAACTTTATTGAATTTTTCAAAGCACCAACCTTTTGTTTGATGGCTTTTCTTTCATTCTCAAATCAATTTCATTGATTTCTACTCTTATTTTTATTATCTTTCCTTCTCTTTGCCCTTCTACATTTAGGTGTTTTGTTTTGTTTTGTTTTGTTTTTAAGGAGGAAGCTTACTTAGATCATTCCTTTGAGATATTTTCTCTTTTCTACTTAAGTATTAAATGCTATAAACTTCCCTCTAAGAACTGCTTTAGCTATATCATCAAAAATTTTTAAAGATTTATTTATTTGAGAGACAGAGAGAGAGAGTGAGTGGAGGGAGGGGTTGAGGAAAAGAGAGTCTCAAGCAGACCTCCACGCTGAGTGCAGAGCCCTAAGTGGGGCTCGATCTCACAACCCTGAGATCATGACCTGAGCCAAAACCAGGAGTCAGATGCTTAACTACTGCACCACCAAGGCACCCCTATATCATCAAATTTTTGATGTTGTCTTTTCATTTTCATTTAATTCAAAATATTTTCTAAATTCCCTTGTGACTTTTGAAACACTGATTATTGAGAAATTTGGTGTTTATTTTTCAAGTATTTAGAGATTTTCTAGCTATCTTTCTGTAATTTCTTTCTTTTTTTTTTTTTAAGATTTTATTTATTTATTTGACAGAGAGAGAGAAATCACAAGCAGGCAGAGAGGCAGGCAGAGAGAGAGGAGGAAGCAGGCTCCTTGCCGAGCAGGGAGCCTGATGCGGGCGTTGATCCCAGGACCCTGAGATCATGACCTGAGCCGAAGGCAGAGGCTTTAACCCACTGAGCCACCCAGGCGCCCCTGTAATTGATTTCTAATTTAATTCCATGATAACCACCACACAGAGAAAAGAGAGACTCCTTCCCAATTCGTGTGGTGGATGTTGAAGCTGATGATGCCACACACACCAAAAGAATTTGGAAGAAAATTTATTACAAAAGGAATTCATGGAAGAGCAGGTCAGTGCAACCTGATTCATAATGGCAATAGCATAAGGGGATTTGGGGTGTGATGGCTTGGTTTTGGCTCTAGCTAAGAGGTGGTTCTGGGGTGAGGGTTTCTTCCTGTTCTGGATTTGTGTGCTTTGAACTTTCTATGGGCACCAAGAAGACTAATGGACTTTTTTTTCGTTTCTTTTCTTTTCTTTTCTTTTTTTTTTTTTTTTGTATTAGCTTTCCCATATACGGGGCAAAGGGGGAAGGGAAAGTATGTGGCTTGAAAGCTATCAGTGGTCAAAGATCAAAAATTTAATCAGACCTTTTATTAAAATTCACCCCAATGTTTGATTGATGATAGAAATGTGCCATGTCTCATTCAATGGAATTTGAATTTGTTTAGGCATAATTTTAGAAGCCATATGCTTATGTGGCAAACTACAATGAAAATGAGGAGACCTTGGATAGACCTGTGTATCCAAATGTTTTAGGCAGTTTTTGAGAGCCAAGATGTGTTGTCAGATGTCTGGAGTATTTGCTCACAAAACTGAGTGGTGTTATTAACAAAGTTACCTTGTTGTTTTATTTTTTGGGGTTATTTGTGCATCTTTTCCCATAATTCCTATCCGCATGTAGCCAGAGGTACCTTTAAGGAAGCAGGCTGACCAGTAGATGGCCTCAGGCTAGGTAATTATCAGCAACTGAGGTCATCAGAAAGCATTGCCCCTCACTGAGGGCATCCAAAGGATTGGCAGTTTGTTGCATGTGTTTAGAGGGCATTTTGGATATTTCTTGGTTAGTATTAATGATACGTATTTTCTGACTGGAATATGGGTACCTAGGGCAGTGTCAATGACCCACAAGACTGTAAGTAGGGCAGGCATAATATGCAGCATTATAGTTGTTTTGTATTTACTAAGGTTGGAAAAAAACAAAACAAAACATGGAGATCCCTAAAGCTAAATTGGTTGATATATTGTTCAGTTCCTCTATATCCTAATTGGTTTTCTGTGTATTTATTGGTTACTGAGAAAGATGTTGAAGTTTTCAACAATGATTGTGGCTTTCTCTCCTCCTTTTTTCCAGTTTTAGAAATTTTTGCTCTATGTATTTTACAGTTCTGGTGTTAGATGTATATATATTTAGAGTGGTTATATTTTTTTGGCAAGTTGAACCTTGTATCATTATGTAATAGTATTCTTTATTCATAGTAATATTTCTTGTTCTTAAATCTACTTTGATATTATGTTGGGGTGTGTGTGTGTGTGTTGATAATTATTTTGCTTGGTGTTTTCTGAGGTCTGGGAACTGTGGTTAGTTTCTTGATTATTTTGGAAAATTCTCAACTATCATCTCTTCAAATAATTTTGTCTACCCCATTCCATCTCTTCTTTTGCAATTCCAGTAACAAGGGTGTTGAAACATTGTATATTGTCCCACAATACTTACATACCCTACTGGGCTTTTTTTTTTTTCCTTTTTTTTTTAAATTTCTATTGATGTATTTTCAAATTCACTAATTATTTTCCTTGGCTTCATGAAATCTAATGAGTCTACTGATGGCATTCTTCATCTTTGTTACTATGAACTTCACTTCAGTTATTTTTATTCCATTATATCTTCTGTTTTTTTAGATCTTTTAACATATTAATCATAGATATTTTAAATTCCTTATCCAATAGTTGAAGCATTAGGATCATATCTGAGTCTGGTTGTATGTATTGCTTTATCTCTTGACATTGTGTGTGTTCTTCTTTCCTTCATTCTTTGTATGTCTTCTAATATTTGGTAGAAAACTGAACATTTATTTTAAGACAGTAGAAACTGAGATAATTAGTATTTATGGCTAGAAAGGGGCTTTTATTTTTATTTTATTTTATTTTATTTTTTGGCCAGGGCTTTATTGAAACAGTGAGTTAATCTAGTTAAGATTTGAGTTAGTTTTGGGTTTTGTTGTTGCTGTAGTTATCCTAGTGCACCCCAGTCTTCACATTCCTCTAATATAATCTTGCATGTAAGATGTAGATTGGTTGGCCAGAGGTTTTGTTTTGTTTTGTTTTTTTGTTTTGTTTTTTTCAGTGTTTTCTCCCTCAACTTTAGGTATTCCCTCTGTACCTGCCCCTCAGAGAAGACCTATTTCCTTGCTCTTGATACTTCTCTAATAGTAGCTTACATAGTGTTCATGTACCACAGACAAACAAGTGTTTACTTCCCATCTTTCCCTGAAGACTTTCCACTTCCCTTGGGTTTCAAGTTAATTGTTTGCCTGACAACCCCAGCTGTCTCATGGTTTCAGTAGGAGTTTCAATTTTTCAGATTATTAAACTTTTTATTATAAGAATAGGGATGTTTCTCTTTCAACACTTTAAGAGGGAATCAGAAGTCAAACATATTTTTAAAAATTGAATGTATTTCCTAAATCTCTGATAAAAAAACTTACCATATTTTTTGAGATACAGTCCAAATAGTATTAAACCTTCTAAATACTATATCCTGAGTATAGAATTTATATCATCACTCTGGCTACCACTTAACTCTGTAAGAAGTTCTTTTTAAAAAGTTTTTTATTTGAATATAGTTGGCTTACAGTGTTACATTAGTTTCAGCTGCACAACATGTTGACTCAACAAGTTTATACATTATGCTATGCTCACCACATGTGTAGCTATCATCTGTTACCGTACAATGCTATGACCATATCATTGACTATATTCCTTATGCCATGCCTTCTTAGTTATTCTGTAGCTGGAGGCTTGTGTTTCCCACTCCCCTTCACCCATTTTGCTTATCCCTCCACCCCTCTGGCAACCTTAAGTTTTTCTCTATATTTATAAAGTCTGATTCTGCTTTTTGTTTATTCATTCATTTTTTTAGAGTCCATTTATGAATGAAATCAGATGGTATTTATCTTTTTCAGTCTAAGGAAAATGTGCACACACACACATACACACTCACTCTGGAATATTACACAGCCATAAAAAGACAAAATTGTGCCATTTACATCAGGATGGACCTAGAAAGTATTATGCTGAGAGAATTTTTCTTAATGACTCTGTTTTTCTGAATTTACTTGGTACCATACTGAAAGAAGACAATGAGTGTCCTATCAGAATGTTATGTTATGTTATGTTATGTTATGTTATGTTATGTTATGTTATGTTATGTTATGTTATGTTATGTTATGTTTGTTATGTTATTAGAGAGAGTGTGTGTGCAAGCCAGGGGGTAGGGGGGACAGAGGGAGAAGGAGAGCAAGAATTTCAACCAGGCTCTACACTCAACACAGAGCCATGACCCGTCCAGAGGGCTATTACCACACATTGTTGCTGTGGGGAATGTGGGCCCAGGATTCACAGATCTTGTGATTTGTTCAAAAGAAGGAGAAAAAGAAAAGATATATTTTTAGTGTTTCCTGGTTTTTAAAAGTTTTTTTAAAATTGTGTTGCTGTGTGGAGCCAAATAAACACACCTATAGGCCATTTTTGGGTCAAAAAGACACACCTGAGATCATGACCTGAGTCGAAATCAAGGGTAGGATGCTTAATTGACTGAGCCACCCAGTGGCCCCAGAATTTTATTTTAATTTAACAAATAGTGAGACTATATTCTGTGAGTGGTTCTGTGAAAGTTGGCAGTTCTGGTAAGGGGTTGATATTTAGTTATTTTCTAAACATAATAGAGACTTAAACCATAAATGTATATATTTTCCTATCTTCATAGATGCAATGAGTACTGAATAAGTGGTTTACCAAAGCTCATCTAAATACTTGGTGAGTTGGACTTCAGTGAGAAAGCTTATATTTTTCAGGTTACATGTGGGAATCTCCTCTGCCAGCAGCAACTTTGAGACCCAGAAATCTTTCTATATCAACTCCTTCCACATCAAACGCACATGACACAGTGGTGTGACCTTGAGCTCATGCACATGCTAGACAAAATCATTCCTCTAGTCTAAGTTAGAAATGGCACTTGACCCCACTGAACCAATCATTCATTATCTCAGTCCCTGAAATTTGGAATTGGATTGCTGGGATTCTCAGTTGACATGTGGTTCTGGATCTTGGAGCATATGTATTATGTCTCTTAGAAGAAATAGGTAGGATGGTTTATTAACAGACAGTATTGTTTTTCTTAAGTTCATTTAAAAGGAAATTTTCTGGTGCTTTCAGAAACCAAAAGGGGTGTTTTACTAATGTGTTAATGTTCTTTGTCATAGCAGTCTAGTAGAAAGCAATGCTATAACAGTAAACTATGAGACAGTGTGTATGAAAAGAAAAATAAATAGATTTTAACTGATGAAATCCTAAGAGGTTATTAAAAATAAGAAAGAGAGGTAGGAAGGGGCAAAATCCTTTAAAAGAAAATGTAATAGATAATACAGAAGGCTGTTATTGTCCCACTTCCATTTGTCTAGCCATCCTAAACCTCTTGATGGGCACATCTACTCTTAAAGCTCTCTGGGAAAACACTGAGATTATTTAAGTCTCTTCTTACTCCATTCACCTCTTCACATTTTAGAGGCTGTAACAATTGGCTATGATTGAAATCTTTCCAGGCTACACGAACAATAACCAAATACAATGACAATGTACATAATGGGCATAAAAGAGACATCATTGTTAAGTTTTCATGTGATTTGAATTGAGATGTTAATTCTAATCATCTGCTTTTATAAAAGGTTTGTTTGGATCCTTTTTTTGGTCTGTTTTTTCTTCCCCCAGTGAATGTTGTTTTCTTTTCGTTACTGTGCATGTTTTATGAGTTGTGATTTATTTGTGTGCGTTGGATTTGATTTATTTCTGTGGTACTCTATAGTTTTTTTAAAAATCTGATTAAAAAATGAGGTTTGGGGTATAAAATCTATGCTCTGTATTCTCAGTTCCCTCACCAATCTTTGATGACCTTGACCAAATGGAGGTCTAATGGTACTCACTTATGTTCTGCTATCACATGTAATTCAGTACCACTCTGTTTTATTCTAAAGCCAGAACAACTCTCATTCTTTATTGTCTACCTCATGTTTTGCAGTTTCTATTCCTCAGCATCAACATTTCTGCTAAGATGACTGGCTTGAGGCAATGAAAGGATAAAAATACTCCAGCTTTCTGAAATAATTTATATACAGATAAGATAAAGAGGTAAAAGACAAATAAGGCAGCCAAGGCACGTTGTTTTTAATGATCCACTGTTATTTTTCTGTACCTTTAACCCGTGTAGTTTTCCTTCTAGCCAGAAATAAAGGAGTCATTCGCAAGGAAAGTGGGAAAATGTGCAGCATCAAGTCCTCTTGGTAAATCCATCAAAGATTAGGAGAGGGCAATTTCAAGAAAATTTGCATGTGCGCAGACACATTTCCATTAGAGAGACAGTCATATATGCGTTTGTATAAAACCTGTGTGTATGATAATTAATGTCCATGGAAGATGAGATTAAGAAAGATATTTTTGTTTTCTCAAGTATGTTTTAAGAAAAGAGAATCCTCCAGAAGTCCATGTCTATGGTGAGTGTCAGGATTTGTGAGCCTAAGGTCTCAGTGGCTAATTTTCTAATCTCAAAGAAAGAGGCTGCAGAACGAGGAGAGAAGCCAGCTGCAGGCAGCTCACACTACAGGGAAACAGAATAGAGAACACCCGAGAAGTCACATGCAAACATACACATCCACACTTCTTTTCTACATATATTTCCAGCTGTCCTCTACACTTCTCGCTTCAGAATTGAGGACACCAAAACCAGATAAAGACATTAAAAGGAAAACTACAGCTAATAGCTATAGGAAACTAAGAGCTCTCTAATGAATATAAATGTAAAAATCCTCAACAAAAGATTAACAATGTAAATCCAGCAATGTTTAAAATAATTATATGCCACGACCAAGTGGGATTTATTCCAGGTAGGCCAGGCTGACTCAACATTTGAAAATCAAGTAATTTAATTCATCACACCAAGTTAAAGAAGAAACTTCATATGTGATATCAATAGTGCAGGAAAATCATTTGATAAAATTCAAAATCCATTCAAGATAAAACATCTCAGCAAACATGGAATAGAGGGGCGCTTCCTCAACTTGACAAAGAAAATATACAAAAAACCCTCCACATACAAATATACAAAAAACTTATACAGAATATAAAAGATATATAAAAAAACAACATACTTAATGATGAAAAACCAGATGCTTTCTCCCAAAGATCTGAAGAGATGCAAGGAAACTGCCTCTGAACACTCCCATTCAACACTCTTAAAAATCCCAGCTAATTCAGTTAGATAAGAAAAGGAAATAATGCATGTAGACTGAGAAGGAACAAATAAAATGGTCTTTTTTTTTTTTTCCATAAACGACATGATTGTCTATGTAGAAATCCCAAAGAACCAACAAAAATTCTTCTGGAACTACTAAGCATTTATAGGAAGTTTACACGATACAAGGTTAGTATAGAAAAGTCAATTGCTTATACTAGCAATGAAAATTTGAAATTTAAAAACATGATCTCATTTACCTTAGGACCAAAAATAATGAAATGATTAAATGCAAAGCTAACAAAATATACAATGACCTATACAAAGAAAGCTACAAAACTCTGATGAAAGAAACCAAACAAGATCTAAGTGAAGAGACAGTCTGTGTTTATGTATAGGAATACTCAATATAGTTAACATTTCAGTTCTTCCAAACTTGACCCATAGATTCAATACACTTCCACTCAAAATTTCAGAAAGTTCTTTTGGGGATATTAATAAACTGCTTCTAAAGTTTATAAGGAAAGTCAAAGGACTCAGAGTAGACAACACAGTGCTAATGAAGAACCAAGTCAGGAGACTGACACTAACCAACTTTAGGGCTTAATATATAGCTCCAACAACTAATACAGTGCAGGATTAGTGAGCGAATAGACAAACAGATAAATGGAATGGAGAAGCCAGGGGAACTTTTAGGATAGTGGAACTTTTCTCTATGAAACTATAATGGTGAATACATGAGATTATGCATTTGGCAAAACCAATAAAACTGTACAAAGGTGAACCTTGATGTAAACTGTGCACTTTAAGAACTGAAATAATGGGTTGATATTATTTAATTAATTGTAACATATGTACCACACTGATGGAATGCATTAGTAATAGAAGAAATTGTGGTGGGGGGTATATGGCAACTCTGTATTATCTGCTCAGTTTTTTTTCCTGTAAATCTAACACTGCTCTTAAAAATACAGCCTTTTAATTAAAAAATTTTTGAGGGCATAAACCAGAAATATGGGGGTTGTTCTTAATACCTTTCTCTCCATATTCACTCTGCATCGGTTAGTCCAAGGATTCAATGTCCTAAATTACTTTCAAATTCATTTGCTTTTCTTTTTAACTCTGTTGCCATTTTCTGGCACAGATCCTATCATCTCTACATGGATTTTACAACATCTTCCCAGCTGGTCTGACTTGCATCCTATGTTCGGTGTTCCAGTTCATACTTCAAAATATTGGCAGAGTGGTATTTCTTTAGGAGAAACATCATGTCATTACACTGCTTAAAGCTCTTTTTTTTTTAAACTCCTCTTTTTTTAAATTTAAATTCAATTATCTAACATGTAGTACATCATTAGTTTTAGATGTAGTGTTCAGTGATTCATCAGTTGCATAGAACACCCAGCGCTTATCACATAACGTGCCTTCCTTAATGCCCATCACCCAGTAACCCCATCCCCCCCACCCATTTCCCCTTCTGTGACCTTCAGTTTGCCAGAGTCAAGAGTCTCTCATGGTTTGTCTCCCTCTCTGATTTCTTCCCATTCAGTTTTCTCTCCCTTCCCCTATGATCCTCTGTGCTGTTTCTTATATTATCATATTATTTCATTCATATGTGAAATACACTGCTTAAAACTCTTCACTGGATTTCTATATCCAACCTTCTTTCCATATCTTATAAGAACCTTTATTATCTATACATTATTTATCTTTCAGTTGTTTTCTCTGACTACATTCTTTCTTGCCTTCTAGACTTACCTTACAGTGACCTTTGCATAGTTTTACCAGCGCTGTACTCTTTATGGTCTTCAGTCTTAATATCTGATGATCCCANTCCCCCTGGTTTCATTCCCCCCTTGCCTTTTTTTTTTTTTTTTGCCTACTTTATGTTTTATCCTTTGGAATTTGGCTGAAATAGTACACCCCCTAGGAATCTTTTTACTCTTCACAAACGGAGGTAAATATTCCTCCTAAGTTACCTCAAATTTTCCTTAATGTGATATGCAGACTTTTTGCTTTCTTCTCAATATCTCCGTTTGATTATTACCTCTGGGAAGACAGAGTCACATTTACATTTTGCACTGAAGTCTTCCCAGAACCTGTACTATAACAAACTCTCCATTACAACTCTCCATTACATTCTTTTAAAAAAACAAAAAGCAAACCACTTGGAATCAACTCTACTAATGTTTCACAGATGAATTCACGTCATTAAGGAAAAGATAGCCCCCAATACACATACCCACCCATCCACACACACATGTATACACATATATAAGTTAACTGGGTGAGTCTGATGGAAGAAAAATAATATGAACAAAAAGAATCGGATCAAAGATTATAATATTAAGTTCTTCTGATTTCCCAGGATATTCCTTGATACCTTGGTTTTATTGAGATATAATTCACATACTATATAATTCACTCATTTAGATTATACAACTCAGTGGTTCTTAGTATATTCAGAGTTGTACAACCACCATTGCAATCGGTTGTGGTACATTTGCACTACCAACCTTTAGGCTTACCCCTCAATCTCTCAGGTCCCCCAAGCCCTAGGCAACCACTAACCTACTTTCTGTTTTTATAGATATGTCTATCTTGGACATTTCATATAAATAGAATCATGTAATATGTGGTCCCAAATGCTTGGCTTTTTTCACTTGGCATAATGTTTGCAAGTTTCCTCCATGTTGTTCAAGTAATTTTTGATAGTTTCAGCTATGGATCTTGGAAGTTTTCAACAACAGAGTGAGCCAAAATATATCCAAATCTAACCTAATCCATTATTTGAAACAATTTTGAATATCGTAATTGACCTTCATCATACTGGCCAATGTACATTTTACCAAATGTATTTTATGTGAGAAAATTCAAGGTTTATTACTAGTTATGAAGAACTTTATTCTTTAGACTAGCTTGTCATTTGGAGTTTTGCAAAGGCACATTATATGCTATAAATAAGATGCACATTTTCTTTCATTGGCGTTTACTTGAGTATACCATGGAATAGAAGAATAATAACAAATAGGTTGTGTTGAGTCTGTAAATATATCTATAGTTATTGAAACTGACTACTTAAATGTATGGCTCAGGAATATTATTTGACTGAACCTTACTCCCTTATAGAAAGAATTCGGCATGCTTCTGAAAACATAAAGGCTGCCTTTGCTTGACATAATTTGTATTATCTTCTTCCAACAATTGGCGATGAAAACATAGGGAACAGCTTTAAAATACTGATGAAATACACATTTATACTTTAGAGCACCCGTGAACAGTTGATTTACTGCTGATAAAAAAAATATTAACAGCTCCAGTTTGTTTCATTATGTGTGCAGTAAAGTAGCTAATGTTCTTTTCCTTCCTTTTGTAGAAATGGTAAATGAAGATTTGCATTCAGGGTAGAGCTTCCTCTTGGGGAAGCAATAGAAGCCTGAGCCCCAAACCTTGTTAAAAGTGGTTTCAGTCCTGGGGACCTAATGCACTGATTGCTTCCCTGGAAGGAGTCTCCTTGCTTGCTCCATTTGGTCCTATTACGGAAGGTCTAATTACATCTATTATGCTGTTCAGTTTCACAGAAGGTTGGGGAAGGAAATTAGGGGTATTAGGGAATGGGATTAGGAGCGTGTAACACACACACACACACACACACACACACACACACACACACGCATTGTGGGTTTTAAGAAATGAACTGGTGACCAGAGTATTTGTGAGATCATATCTAAACTAGAGTGTGTTACTGTAACAAGACAAAATGGAGATAGTTCCAATTCTATATGATTGCTCAGGCAACAGGGAGCCAATTACACTGTCAAAATCTGAGATACTGAAGCTTAAAAGCCCCAGAGGACTTTTTTGCAACTTTTTTTTGTCACCAGTAAAAGGGCAAGTAACACTTTTTTTTAAAATCCTGTTGTAAAGTGTCACTTACGTTTTGAGCTCCCCAAAACCTTTCTGAGCACATTCTTTGCCTGCATAGTGCAAACAGTATATGCTTATGCTATGCTTTTGTATAGCCTAGAAGAAGACTGTTATCATGGCCTAATAGAGCTCAAAATGGAAAGGGAGAGGGGGTAGAAGGGAGGCTCATTATTTTTTAAATGGCTTCACTTTTCCCATAGGAATCCTATAGATCCCACTTAGCAGAAGCTCATTCTAGCACTGATTAAGTGGGAAATACACAGAATCTCAAAAGGTCAGACCTATAATCAGCTGTCCTCAGGGGTTGATATGGAAAACTTCTTAATCCAACTTGAATTTATTGCCATCTTATAACAAAGTGCAGCAGATGATATGACATTAAAAAAGAAAGACATATATGTATATCTTAGGTATTTATATATATATGCACAATTCAAATATGTGTGCATATATGTGTGTGTGTGTAATGGAAGACTGCCTACCAAACTAACAGTAATGTGGTTTACCTGAATTATTTGATTTCTTTTTTTTTATTTTATTTTTATTCTTTGCCCAAGGGGTACAAGTCTGTGAATCATCAGGCTTACATCTTTCACAGCACTCACCAAAGCACAAACCCTTCCCAATGTCCATAACCCATCCACCCTATCCCTACCCTCCCACCCCCCAGTA
>LNAC01000872.1:418210-503858 GCA_002007465.1 Ailurus styani | reverse complement strand
ACCCCCACCCTGCCCCTCAAGTTCCTCATATCAGAGAGATCATATGATAATTGTCTTTCTCTGATTGACTTATTTCGCTCAGCATAATACCCTCCAGTTCCATCCATGTCGTTGCAAACGGCAATTATTTGATTTCTTAGGCAGTCTTCCCTATAGTGTTTTTACTTTATTTATGTTATTGATTTGTTTTATATTCCTAGAGACCTTGAAATTATAACAAATTAAGTTTACGTGGGAATGGCCTTGGTTGGTAAGAAACAATTCACAAATTACAGACTTTAAAGGAGTATGACTAAAAAAAAATTATGTAGAAGAAACAGGATAATAGAAAAAGAAGAAAACAAACACAATTCTCAATGTTTTTCCAAACTGTGTGCAAGCCTGTGATAAACACTTCTTTGTGGGAAGAATATACTTGTGGAACTGGATGGCTTAAGCTGGAGAAAGCTTGGTTTCTTGTCTCTTGAAATACATTTTTACTTATTTTAGTGAAGAATTATTAGTCAATATTTCATTTAAAAAATGACTTTGGTCAAAAGCTGAAGGATTTTTGCTCATCACACCTTAAAATGGCATCTCTATTTATGTCCTCACATAAATTTGTAGTCATTTCTATCACCTTTATGCTGAGAGCAGCACCCAAATACAAAGTGTTAAATCAGTCATGAACCTTCGTGCTTGCTTATCTGCGTGGAAGAAAATAGAGTGTTCTCCTCTCCTCTCCTTGTTCCAAGTAGTTATTAAGTTAAGCCTGGAAGAAAATTGACCTTGGAGTTGTCTTGAGCTATGAGGTTGAGAAAAGGTGTGAAGGCTTTTCATTTAAACATGACTCCATTCTCCTAGTTCCTGGGAGAAAAGTGATGTCAAGGAAGTGGTAGAAGAGGCAGAGTGGCATTTCTTTTCCCTACATGAGTGGCTTTTTGTTTCTGGGCTTTTAAAAATGCCGTCATTCCTATCTTTTCCTACTTCCTGGAGAAGAGTAAGAAAGGAAGAAAAGAGAGAGTCCAAAGTTCAGAGCAGGTGTTTCCTGCTTCTATTGATGGGAAAAGCTGGGAGACTACTTGAAGCAAGTGGAGACAAAGGAGAAATGAATGTTTCTGTCTCTTTGTAGTTCTGAATAGGTCACGGTGAGTCACGTGTCTCCTCTGTTTGTGAGAGACATTCAGAGCACAGCAGCTAGGAAGTATGTGTTTGGCGGGAGGGAGCTCATTGAGAAGGGGAAACTGCTTCCAGGAGACAGGAACACACCTCTGATTGCACCACTGGAAATGGGAGAGGGGACTGGCTAGGAGCACAGGGCATGATTCACATTGCTGGACTTGAATCTCAGCATATGGCCCTGGGAAACCTAGTTAGCTTTTCCGGGCCTCGCTTTTCTCCTGTGCAACAGGGGGATAATAATTGTAGCTGCTTCAAAAGTTTTGAGGCAGGGAAGAATTCAAGTGAAATGATGAGTAAAGACTGATGAGCAGAGTGACCAGCACTTAGTAAGTGCACGTGAGAAGTCAGCTGCTGATCCTTTTAATGTTGGGACGTTATGAAAGGTGGTAAAAATTCTTCTTGTCTTAATCAACAATGATGGTGATGAGAAAGTGTGACTGGGTATGTTTGCCAAGAGGCACAAATGTTTTGCCTAGTTGACTCAAACAGGTCAAATATTTCGTCGTATTCTGGGGTGTCCCTATAAGGATGTAATTAACTGATGAAGAAGAGGAATAGATTGAGATGTTAGTGTAGGTTACATTGAAGTGTGTGTTGCCCTTTCATTCCTAAGTAAGTAAGGCTGGCTTCTGATGGGAAGATGATCTTGAGCTGAAACGAATGCTTTGGGCCTGTTACAAACGTCCAGACAACACACTAGTTTTACTTAAACTTGCACAGAATTTTCAAGAGTTCCATGGTTCTGAAATGATAAGAATTTTGGATACTGGCTGTGGTTGGTTAACCTACTCCTGCTATAAGCTATCCTTGAAAAGTCCCCAGCAAATATCCCCATCACCAAAAAAGGAACAAAGATTCAGCTAGACTCTTGGTTGACAATTTTTTGTATCTAACTGATGTGGAGATCAGTTATTTTAAAAAGCTATGAAGAATATTGACAGATCAGATAGAGTCCTTTTTTCTGTTACTATTTTTGCCCTGAAAAAGTAGTTATCTATGAACAGTAGGGGAAGACTGGGAATCTTAAATCAGCATTGATTTTTACCTGATAGGGAAAATATAATGCACATTTTCTCTAATCCATGCCAATTAGGACAATGTGAGGAAACAACATTTGTGAATAATCAACAAATCATTAAATTGCATTTTCATATATTCTGAAACTAACTTTTACTTGTAAGAAGTAAAGAGCACAATGGGCTTTTGTTATTTTATTAATAAAGAAAAAATTGCTTAAGTGTCATTCTCCTTCATTTGAACGTATCATATGAAGTATAAGCATAATATATCATAAGCAAATCTTGATTTTCATATGTTTATTGAAGGCTCACTATGTAACAAGCGCTGTTCTGAGTACTGGGATTTAATGGTGAATATGCCTTATGAGGTCTTATTTGCTAATGGAGGGAGACAATATGTATATAAAGGAGTAAAAAAGGTTGGTTCTGATTGTGATAAAGGAAATCCAGTGGGCTTGAAATTGCTGCTTTAGGGAAGGGTTTTTTAAGGAGCTATTGAGCCGAGACATGAAGAATGGAAGGATGCTGGTCATGCAAAGAAACTATCAGCTGGAAAAAGCTCAGTGTGTCTGGAGGATGAAAAGGTGCTAAGCGGGAACATAGAAAGGAGAGGGAGAGTAGTGCCTGAGGCATGGCTACTAGAAGGAGGCAGGGCTAGATCAGGTAGGCACTGGACGCCACGGCAAGGTTTAAGATTTAGAAGCCACCGACGTGTGTGTGTGTGTGTGTGTGTGTGTGTGTGTGTGTGTGTGTGTGTAAAAGAGAGACAGGGGGTGTAGGGAGAGAGACAGAGATTCAGCTGGGATAAATGAATTATTGGTTTTCATTTTCTTTTTGCCCTTACTTTTGCATACACACAGAACTACACATAACTGAAGGTCTTAACAGTTGGGAAAACTGCACATTTTAAGTGACATTCCTCTCTTAAAGCAACCATGCTACTTCTGGTTGAGAGAGAGAGAGAGAGAGTTTTCACACACACACACACACACACACACACCCCACATATCTTTATATTCCCTTCTTTAAGCAGCACATGACCTTGCCTAATTTACATTTGAAATGAGCAATTTAATTGTGGGATGAACAATGGACTGTGGAAAGGCAAGACTGGAAGCAGGGGAACCAATTAAGAGGACATTGTAGTATCCGCAGGAAGAGATGGTTGGTGGCTTAAAATCAGGTGGGGGTTGGGAAGATAGTGTCATATATATATAAAGCCGTGTGTGTGTGTGTGTGTGTGTGTGTGTGTGTGTGTGTGTGTGTGTGTGGAGAGAGAGAGTCAATAGGACTCATGATGGATTGAATGTAGGGGTTGAGTCACAGGAAAATTAATGTGAGTTGTGGTACAAAATAGGCAGGGAGCTGGTGGGTGTTTAACATGACAGACCTTTGCTGCAGCAAAACACTCTGGCCTTCCATAAATCACTGTAGCATGCAACATCAGGAATTCAGAAAGACCAAAAAACTCCATTAGCACTGAACCATAGCATCTCTATAATAGACATATTTAACAAAATGACATTAGTGCTATTCATTTTTCTTGTTATGCATATTTGAGAAAGCAGGCCAGAGAAATACAAAATAGTACATATGGCGGGATCACATTGTTACTGAGAGTACAGGGAGAAAAGCAAAGCAAGAACAGGCTGTTTTACAGAGGTGAAGGGCAGGTGCACTCCCTGTTCCCTCAAACCCTCATATTCGCTGTGCTGTCTTCCAGGCTGGACTGCGGCATGATTTCTGATAGGGTCCATTCACTGCTGTGGCTCAGGAGAGAGGGGCCAGTTGATGTTTCCTCTGTGGCAGTGTTTTTTAAACGATGGGCATGACCCTCTAGTGGGGAATAGAATAAAATTAGTGAGGATTGACCAGCACTGGAAAAAAAAGCTTAATAGAAAACAGCAAAGGGCCTCTGGGTGGCTCAGCCAGTTAAGCATCTGACTCCTGATTTCAGTTTGGGTCTTGATCTCCAGGTCGTTGAGTTCAGGCCCCACATAAAATAATAATAATAATAATAATAATAAATAATGAAAACACTATAGTGCATTTTCCAGTATTTTGTGAATTACTTGTTTTTATTTCATTTTTATCTATCTAGAACTATATATCTATATAGATCTATCTAGTTTATATATATCTATAGTTTTTAGATATCTAGTTTCTCTCTATATATATCTATGTATCTATATGTAGATATAGTTTGTAGATATCTATCTATATGTATGGATGGATGAATGTGTCACAGTGCAAAATGGATTCATTATGTTAAATTAAAAGAGAATCACAGGCCCAAAATGGAGTCACTCATGTTGGGACCTCCATATCAGCAAACCAAGACTTAATCTTAACCTAACTGCAGTTTCAACCCTGCCACCACCCCCAGAAGGTAACCTTTGTCTAATCAACTGGAATTTCCTGGTTAACACTGGGACATTTACTGATAGACCCTTTCTGTTCTGCTTTGGAGGATGGCCTTGCCTCAAACAATGGGTTCTTTCTTAATAATTTCCTTTTCTCCCCTCCTTTTCTTCCTTTAAAAACTTTTCCTTTTCTGCGGCTAGGTAGAGTTCCTTTTGATTTGCTAGATGGGATGCTACCTGATTCATGAATTATTTAATAAAGCCAATTAGGTCTTCAAATTCAGTTGGTTGAATTTTGTTGTTTAACAATTGCAATGAGTCTAGGTTAAAAAGAAGAGTTAGAAAGCTACTGCTCTCAGGTATATACTCTCTGGGAAATCCCCAATTTCTTGCCTCAATGTCACTCTTCAAAGACTTGGAATAGGTTTATTTGCTTAACCTCATCCACATTCCGTCTTTATGTCAGGCAGACACAGATGAATTGAACAGACATTTGAGATCAATTACTTGGTGGGTGGTGGGTCTTGGAAAAGAGTCAGGAAACATCAAACCTACCAAGAGAGTAGGGAGATCAGATGAAAACAACAGTGCCCCACACCAGTACTCAGAAGCATGTTATCATTTGGGGAAGGTTTGGCAAAATGAAGAGTGGAGGGTCTCATAGGTAATTTTTGACAGTTCTGCCTCTGTCCACCTTTGAATACTCAATGTTGTGAATGGGAGACTCGTAGCTCATAATCCAAAGAATTTCTAGATGGGCAACATAAATGACACCTCTTCTTGGTGGAAAATAGAAGAAATTAGAAATGTTACTACATTATTTGTACTTCTGCATCCTCATTCCCCTGGCCAAACCTCATTTATTGGATTTGCACCATAGGCAATGCCTGTACCTGATTTCTTCATGTCACGGACAGACAAACTGTGTAAGATTGCTGACTGTTCAGAACAAAGACAAGTTGTCACACAAGAACAAAAAGAAAGAAGCCCTTCTATTTGCAGACTGAACAAGCGTCCTTCATCTCCCCTGGCAGTAACAAGGGAAGGGTTTAGAAGTTTAGAGCAAATCAGAAAGCTGTTTGATTTTTTCAAACATCCGCCCAGGGCACTTCTTTCAGACAGAAGTAGCTGCAGAGGACAGGGGTTCAAGTACCTGTTCCCTGTTCCCACCCTTTCTCCTCACAGGCTTTTGTCTCTTAGTGGTACAAGGCATGAGTGCTCATCTCTCGTGGGCCAGCCCCCGAGGGTGCTAGGAAGTGCTTGGTTATATGATACTTGTGATATGTAGTACTGATAGACATAAGAAATGTAATAATATACAAAACATTGTGATATATGATAAAAAAACATTATTTTTCTTTCCAGAATTCTTTAAATGCTGTTCTGAAAGGGACTTTGCCAGATAATTCTAAACCCTGGAATTGAGACCATTGTTGACTTTTAAGAAACGTTTCTTAATGACAGATAATGGTTATAAGTATCCATTTTGTGCTTCCTATTGTTTTTAGTAAATGTCTGACCACTCTTTAAAGTTAGACTCAGGGAGGGATACCTGGGTAGCTCAGTCAGCTAAGCCTCTGACTCTTGGTTTTGGCTCAGGTCATGATCTCAGCGTCATGAGATCGAGCCCTGCATTCGTTTCTGTGCTCAGCCCCAAGCCTGCTTGAGATTCTGTCTCTCTCTCTGCCCTCTCCACAAATAAATAAGTAAATCTTTTTAAAAAAATAAAAGCAGCGATGCCTTTTGTTAGATTCAGAGAGAATAGTGTGGTACGGTTATTGGAATCAGTCTAAGGGAAGGAAAGTGTTGAGTCTTTTAATTAGTGAATATCAAACATAAAATTCAGGCCATATGCATAGTTGTAGGTGTTGCAATTTAAAAGGGGCATCAACAGACTGGAATGTGCTCAGAAAAGAGGAAATGGGGCTGTTTACACATTCCAGATCTGGGAAACCAATCATGTGAGAAACAACGAACACAAAATAATCATTCATTTATTCAAGAGGAAAGTATAGGCTTTTATATTGCTGTCAGTAGGCTAAAGTCTGAAGAGACAGCAAAAGCCTCTCAAGAAAGTTTAGTAAAAGGGAAAAAGAAGCTTATGGGGAGATGTGAACGTGGTTATCATATATTTTAGCACATTTATGTGGAGAGAGGATAGATTAAACTTCTTTATGTCTCCATTTCCTTATTTGTTGAAAAAGGAGGAGGAGGAGGAGAAGGAGAGAGAGAGAAAGAGTTTGACCAAACTGGTGCTTTTCAGCAGGAGTGGCCAGATTTTGTGAGGCTTAATGCTTACATAATTTGAGGGCCCTCTTTAAGAAAAGAAAAGAAAATTAGATATTTATTGAGGATGTAAACTATGCCACAGCAAGTTACTATGTTTAAAAAATTAGCAAATACTAGAAACATCCTGAAGTCCAGAGTGGGGGAAACGCCATTAATGGTCTCACTGATTACCTGCCTGACACACGTCTATGATATTTTTAGCCTACACTTGGACTGCAGACTCTTTGAGCAAGTCTTCATGTTACAACATATTATAATATACATTTCTATTATTTAGAGAGAGAGAGAACAGAAAGGTAGAATAGGAAGATTCTCAGTCTCCTTGCTAGCATAGTTGATTAATGTTTTTAGTTATTAATAGTTTAGAAATGTTTCCACAAAGTAGACTTTGGCACTCTCTTTGGTACATCTCAAACCTCCTTTTCCCACCACTACCACAGACTTCCGGTGTGAATGAATTCCTTCCAGATAGGTCTGACTTTGATTTGTGGATTTCTTCCCTGGAGCCCTGTCGCTTCTGTAGAAATGCCATAGGTAGATCTTGACGGGCTCTTGCCCGACCAGGCACAGATCAGGTGGTGGAGAGTCTTCTGCTCAAGTTTTGACTAGAGAAACTCTGCTCTCCCCAGCTTTATAAAATGAATTTCTACAGGGTAGCAAGGAAAGACTGCCTTTGATGCAGGCACTACTAGAGTGACTCTAAATAATACCAGGAAAAAGTCAGCCTGCTTTTTATTATCACCCTGTGTCAGCAATTCTGAATAATGTCAGGGAAAAAAATACTCCTCTACCAAAAAGCTTTTGTTGGTCTGAGTTCAGAATAATTGTTGCAGTTACTCTTGGGTTTTAATGATAGATATGTAAGCCTCAGATTGGCATGTTTTTATTATATACTGCAATAAACATTGTATTCTGCATGGAAGCTAGTTTGGAAAACTCCCAGTCACCAAAACACAACGACTGTTCCAGGAATTGGTTTCTAGAGTAAGTTCCTAATGATTCTGAACCGTTTATGCTTGCCTTGGTCACAGTCTTTAGTCACTGTGGGATTACAGATTTCTGCAATGAAACAGTAGATTTGAAATAAACTATGTTGGTAGGGTGGTTACAAAGTCCAAGAACCAGAACTTGAGTCATTCTGTCTGACCACTTGAAGATTTGTTTGGGTTTCAATTATAAAGCTGTGAAGCAGATTACAAATGGCAAGTTTGTCTTAGTGCACTCAGGCTGCTGTAACAAAATACCACAGACTGGGTGGCTTATAAACAACTTCACGTTCGTTTCTCACCGTTCTTCGGGCGGCTGACAGTCCAGGATCATGGCACTAGCAGACTTGGTGTTTGGAGAGGACCTCCTCACTCAAAGATGGTGCCTTCCTGCTGTGTCTTTATGGGGTGGGAGGGATAGGTAATCTCTCTGGAGCCTCTTTTAAAGTCACTGATCCCATTCTGGAGGGCTCTTACCTTCATCTCAAGTCCCCACCTCCAAATATACTTTTGGGGGTTAGGATTTCAATTTATGAATTTTGGGGGGACATTAACGCTCATACCATTGCAGAGGAATATTATTTTTGGTAAATGCAAATTTCATTTCAACAATATATTACTGAATTTGAATAATATCTCCAAAAATGAAATTTATTTTTTTCTTTTAAAATTGTTTTTAGGAGCTCCTGGGTGGCTCAGTTGTTAAATGTCTGTCTTCAGCTCGGGTCATGATCCTAGGGTCCTGGGATTAAGCCCCACATCAGGCTCCCTGCTCAGAGGGGAGTCTGCTTCTCCTTCTCCCACTACCCCTGCTTGTATTCCCTCTCTCGTTCTCTTTCCCTTTGTCAAATAAATAAATAAAATCTTAAAAAAATAATTGTTTTTAAAAACAACCATTTAAAATTAATGATTTCTGATTATCGCATAATTATTATGATTATTATTGAAAATAATTTGGTATAGAGAAGGTTGTTAAAAAAATGATCTATTCCAGGTGTCAAATATGACAGGTACACCAATCCACAAAGTTTGGAAGTTGCTGGATTAGAGGGTCAATCTACAGACCCTGAACTCAGGCAGGTGATACATGATTTTGTGAAGGAAAGTTTTACTCCCCTACTCCAATCTCAAGGAATGCTTTTTATAATGATTAGAATTGTCAAAAAATGAAATGAGCTTCTTGAGAGCTAAGGAATTTCCAGAAGAAATGTTGAACCAGAGTCTGAATAACTTATTAAAGTCGTCGTAGAAGAAGGAACTCCAACAAGGAACGCAGTTTAAAAAAAAAAAGAAAAGAAAATAATTCATTAAATACTCAAGATCCTTTTCAAGATTCTTTGCTATTTCCGCTCAGCCCATCTTTATTAGTTACCTATTATTGCATAACAACTGCCCTGAAACATAGTGACATTAAACAACGACTAGGGGCGGCTGCGTGGCTCAGTTGTTAGGCGTCTGCCTTTGGCTCAGGTCATGATCCCAGATTCCTGGGATCAAGCCCCACATTGGGCTCCCAGCTCTGCAGGAAGCTCTCCCTCTCCCACTCCCTCTGTTTGTGTTCCCTTTCTCGCTATGTCTCTCTCTGTCAAATAAATAAAATCTTTAAAAACAAAACAAAACAAAAACAACAAATATTTATTATCTCCTAGTTTTTGTGGATCACGAATCTGAGTGTAGTTCAGCAGGGGTGATGGGGGCGGTGGTTGTAGCTCAGGATCTCTCATGAGGACATATTCAAGCTGTGGCCAGAACTGCAGTCTCTCCTGAAGGCTCTGTTGGGGAAGGGCCTGCTTCCAAATTAAGTTGATTGGATGTTGGCAGCCCCTAAACAGGAGTCAGCAAACTATGCTTTAAAAGAACACAGCAATGCTCATTAGTTTATATATTGTATATGGCTGTTCTTGGGCTACAGTGACAGAGTTGACGACTTGTGCGTATTATGTTTTCTTATTTTCTGTATTCTTGATGCTGTGATATCTGGGGCTTTGCTGACTTGGGAGGGACAGCCCCTGCCAGAATTAGCTAATTCCCGGAGATAATAAACAACTTGACCCAGAGATCACATCTTTGATATACAAACCAATCCATCCAGAGCCCATACCTCCAACCATCTCCTTTTATACTTGAAGCCACTATCCCCTGGCCTAATCTCTCTAGGCCCAGGTACTAGATAACTAGGGACAGCCCCTATGCCCAGAGCCTGCCCACACCTTTCAAACAATTCAATCCTAAGCTTACCTCTTAGCCTATTTACTTTGCCTTGCCCATTTCCTTCCCAGGAAAACTGCAATGAAAGCTCTCGACCTGTAGTTCTCCTCTCTGACTGCTCATTGTACCTACATACTTCCCTAAGTAGTTGTGCATACCATGTTATATGAATATAATAAAAACTTTCATCTTAATGACAGTCATTATCATGTCTGTGTATCTTCCCACACCAAATTAAAACAAATCCCATATACTATTAAAACATGGTAACACAAACTGTATGGCCTGCAAAGCCCAAAATATTTGCTTTCTGGCCCTTTACAGAAAAAGGTGGCTGGCCCTTTCTTTAGAAGGTACCCTTCCAAGTTAATTCACATGGCTGTTGGCAGGCCTCAGGGGGTTCTAATCTTTCTCACATGGCCCTCTTGCTAGAGGACCAACTGTCCCACATACAAGACTTTCAGTGTTAAAAGCAGGAAATTTCTAGGAAAGCTTTGACAGTTGGTCACCCTTTTCTCCTCAAACTGAGCAGCTGGAGAGCAAGTGTCTAAGGTGAAAGCCGTACTCCTTTGGTAACATACCAGATTTGAAATCCCATCACTCCTGCCATATTCTTATTAGAAGTAGATTAAATCCAGCCCATACCCAAAGGGAGATTAGATAAGGCTGTTAATACCAGGAAGCAGGGCTCATGGGGGGGCCAAGTTAGAGGCTGCCTACTGTACCATCCTCTCCTGTCTCTTCACTACTACAGCAATAATTGAAAAATTTATATTTTCCAGTTTTCAGTGTGTATGAAACATGAGTCAACATTTCCTGGTGCTATACTAGGCATAAATGTCCATTAACACAAGAAGAGATCAAATGAATCTGAAATGCACGAATCATGCTTTGTGTGGTAAGGGTATGAGATATGATAAAATGTGAGATTTAATCTCTATTCTCATAATTAGTGTTAAAGTGCTTATATCACTAATATAAACCTCAGTGAAAACACACTACTCAAATTTCCCTATGGATTCAGCAATGCTTGCAATTATAATTATCTCTTTAGTGTATGTCAAACACTAAGTATCCTCAGCTATATTTAAGAAATATATTGCCATCTGTATTTAAAATAATAGATTGGTTCATAAAAGATCCTTTCATTGATATATTTCCCTCATTTTTTCCCTTTTTCAATTTCTATCCTTTGTTCTAGAAAAGAGATCATTAGCTGAATGATTACTTAATAAGCATCTACATTCTAATTATGATTTTCCCTTAATGTGGGTAATCTTTCCATTCATTTCTTTCCTTTTAGGAACAGCTGCTTGAAAACATAATCTTTATTTTTAAGATATCATCTGTCCCTATCGTTCCTTTCCCTCTTGAAACTCCAGTGTTGAGCTCTGATATCACCATCAGTTGCTATGGAAATTATTATGATGCCACACACAGGGAATTATGACTTCATGCCAGGCAGTAGCAGTGGGAAGCCCACCATTAAAAAAAATTTTTTGTTAACCTTCTAGCTGATTTTAAAATGAGCGGGAGGGAACTACATTCAAGGAAGAAAACTCTAATTTCTTCAGTGCACCAGGTGCACTGTTTAGTGTCTTTACCTGATTTTGAAGAATTTACACCATTCAGTCTATGATTCTCCTGATGAGTCACCCAAGTTTGTCAAACTTTGAAGGACCTTTTACTCAACTTACCTAAACTCTGCCTGTGTCTATATGCAGTGGGCGATGGAATTGTAAATGAGCCAGGAATGTCGTTTCAGTCTCCTTAATGATAAATACGTCTTCATAGTCCTACCAATCACGGGGCAGTCCCCAAAGGTCATTATGAGGGCAAAACAAAGGGACGCGGAGTGCTGCATTTCGTGTGTTTCATAAGCATACACAGCCTCCATCTGAAATGGATATCACAGCACTGAGCAACTCCTATGAATTTGAATTCTGCTGCATAAAACATGATAAGAGAGTCAGCTTCCAGAACAGCAATGTTATTTATTGCAGAGAGAAAATGCCATATGGAAAGGGAGCCCGGGGACCTGGATTCTGGGTTTAGCTACTCCTTGGCTTCAGTCTATAACCTTGAGCAATTCACGGAACCTCCCAGGGCCTCCATTTCATGGGAATGGTGATGGTAATAGGAAAACCTCTACTGCAATTGCTGCCCAGGGAACCCTCTAAGAATTAATGAGATGGTGTCTACAGAGCATTTTGAAGCCCTTAGACAAAATGAGAGCGATAACTAAGAAACATTTTAAGATGTTTTAAATCCAATTTAGACTTTTTTAAAGGTGGCCTGCTCAAGGCTGATTCATTCCTCAGAAATTCAAAGGTAACAACGTAATCGAGGTGAGGTACACTACAGATTTTTAAATAATCCACTTACCATGATCAATTATGAGGTTGATTCTGGAAAACCAAACTAATTTCTGTTTATGATGAGGAAATATCAAGGAAATTGAGTTAGGCAAAAATAGGCAAAATGTAATTTATTTCCCAGCCAAATATTATCTTTGTTCAATTCACTTTTGCTTCAAAGGTGTCTATACTGAATGTTCTCAATTCAAATACTCAGGCACTATTTTTTTAGCTCCCATTTTATTGCTTTGTTGTGAAGAAGTGCTTTTGAGTTTATATAGAATTGAAACTTACATATCTGGTTAATATATTTTAAATATTTAACATGGAGGGCGCCTGGGTGGCTCAGTGGGTTAAAGCCGCTGCCTTCGGCTCAGGTCATGATCCCAGGGTCCTGGGATCGAGGCCCACATCGGGCTCTCTGCTCGGCAGAGAGCCTGCTTCCTCCTCTCTCCTCTCTCTCTGCCTGCCTCTCTGCCTACTTGTAATCTCTCTCTCTGTGTCAAATGAATAAAAAAAAAAAAAAAAATTTAAAAAAAAAATAAATAAATAAAAAATAAATATTTAACATGGAACAGCTGTTTTAAGTAGTAATAATAAAGGAGTACTCATCTCACCTTACTGTGGTTAGTTGTCTAGCAACTTCAAATTCTAAAGAGTATATTTAAACACTGATTGTATTTTGGGAGCAAATGAACAGCCATTTCAAAATCATAATGTAGGTATCTAGTGAACATAAACTATACTAATCGTATATGGAAAAAAGCAGCTTAAAAATCATTATATGTAGTATAATCTGTGTACATTTTTTTAAGATTTTATTTATTTATTTGACAGAGAGATATCACAATAGGTAGAGAGGCAGGTAGAGGGAGAGGGGGAAGCAGGCTCCCTGCTGAGCAGAGAGCCCGATGTGGGGCTCGATCCCAGGACCCTGAGATCACGACCTGAGCTGAAGGCAGAGGCTTAACCCACTGAGCCACCCAGGTGCCTTTCTGTGTACACTTTTAATATTACTAGAGAAAGTTCTTTAAGTCTATATGTGGGAATATTTACATTGGTTATCTGTATAGTGGGATGTCAAGAATTTCTTTTCTTTCTTTTTTTTTTTAAAGATTTTATTTATTTATTTGAGAGAGAGATAGTGAGAGAGAGCACAAGTGGGAGGGAGGAGCAGGCACCCTGCTGAGCAGAAAGCCCATGCAGGGCTCCTCCCAGGACCCTGAAATCATGACAGAGCCCAAGGCAGAGGCTTTACCTACTAAGCCACCCAGGAGCCCCTGAATTTCTTATTTTCTTTAAATAACTTTTGAATGATCAGAAATTCCACACAATAAGCAAAAATAGAAGCTAATTATATTTTAAAAATTAAAATAATTTTTGTAGATGGAGATGTTCTCTTTCTCTCTTTTCTCAGGGTTTTGTAAAGCTCAATTGAGATAATGAAGGTAAAAGTATCTTGGTGATTGTGAATTGCTCTGCAGATGTGTATTGTTGGTGATATACTCCAAATTTCAAGTCCTTTAAAAATGAAAACTATTTCTATTCGTTCCAGGAATATCCTTGCACTGCAGCTGTGTAAAAATATTTTCTTCATTTGGAAACCAACCCAAGATCACTTTTATGTAAGTTAGAAAAAAGTACAACACATTTCCTTCACACCTCAAATATCACAGATGGAAAACTGTCATTTTTGCCTCACTATTTTCTATGCTAAAATGATAAAAAAAAAATAATGTGGTAAATTTACTAATCTATGCCTTAGGAAAATTTTAGCTTCTAACTATTTCTGCTTATAAGTGACTATTTGTGAATGAATGAATTTTTCCTAGTAATAACCATTTCTTAGTGATTTGAATGCACAAATATCAGTGAAAGTTTATTTACAATTAAGAACAAAACTTGATATTATCCATTTATGTAGTGCCTATTCAAGTCAATCTGTATTGTTTTCAATGGAGAACCTACTTTTAATCCAGAATAGTTCAGATTGAAAATATACATGATGGAAATTATATGATAACATCTCATTTCATCTTCTAATATGTCCATCTAAAAAACAAAAAAAGAACTAAAGAACCAAAAAGATCATTTTGATATTTTAAGATGATCTGATGATGATTTTCGAATGACTCTATGACCAATATGATTAATACAGGTAATAATGAGGCCTACAATACATCAACATCTAACCACGAACACTTCAAGGTAACGTTTAAAAAAGAAGGCTCTATTTCAGATCGTAGAACTTCTGAAATGTACCTTATACTAGTTTCCACCTCTTTGGGAGATAGAGACACTTATTTTATTATTGCAAATAATTATTATCTTAGCTGGTTAACTCAGATTCGTAAACTATTCCTTTTTTTTTTCTTAAAGATTTTATTTATTTATTTGAGAGAGAGAAAAGAGAGAGAGAAAGAGAGCTTGCGCACACAGGAGGGGGCGAGGGGCAAAGGGAGAGGGGTAAACAGAGTCTCGGCTGAGCAGGGAGCCTGATGCCCAGCTCATTCCAGGACCCTGGGATCATGACCTGAGCCCAAGGCAGACGCTTAACTGCCTGAACCACCCAGGCGCTCCTCTCATAGACTGTTCTTTAAAAAAATCATGAATTAGCTAAAGTTATTTTGTCTGCAGTTTTGATCATGCTTTGCTAGCCCTATTGTTATCAGCTACCCCGACTGCTGCAAACGTGCACCAGCCTTCTATTGCTCCCCTTCTTGTTTCGATAATAGCTTTTGCCACCATTAGAAAAGTGAAGTTGCAAAGTCCGTCTCCTTGGGAATATGAGCCCACAGACATGGTATTTCTGTCATGTGCACTGCAATATACAAGCTGTGGTAGGTCCATAGGTATTGATAATGGAATATTTACAAATAAAGACCCAAATGACTGTCACTGTAAACAGATTTTCTTTTTAAGTAAAATAGCAATATGGAAGAGATAATTTCTCCAAAATGTAAAAAGATGTAGTTATTCAAGATAAATATATAAAATAAAATGAAGAAAAATGTAATTTCTTTAAATAAAGTCACTTATTACTCACTAAAATCAATCCTTAGTCATTCAAGACTGCTCATATGTCATGATGTTCTGGAATTCCGTGCCTCAGAGTAGCTGATGATTGATAGTGTAGCTTCTGCTTGCTCCTCCAGGGATGAGCTGACTGAAGGAACTTAAGAGAAAACATATGGGAACTCTTCTCTGACTTGTGCCCTTTCTAAGGCAGAAACTCAGCCCTGACTCCTTAACAAGCCCGGAAACCCAGATGTTTGGAACCTGGGTTCTCCTTAGGAGAGTGGACATCACAGACATGATTGTCCTTATTTTTCTTCTTCCTTTCTGTCTAAATTCTCCTATGGAGATGAAACCCCCAAGTTGTGATTAGCCACTGATGATGTTCAAATCTACACTTCAGATTGGTGTTCCAGACTTGTGTCTAAGTAGCCTGCTCTAATAATTCATCAACTAGATAATACATAGGGAACCGAAACATTTCAAAATAAACTCACCTAGAGGTGCCTGGGTGGCTCAGTGGGTTAAAGCCTCTGCCTTCGGCTCAGGTCATGATCTCAGGGTCCTGGGATCGAGCCCCACATCGGGCTCCCTGCTTGGCAGGGAGCCTGCTTCCTCCTCTCTCTCTGCCTGCCTCTCTGCCTACTTGTAATCTCTCTCTCTCTCTGTCAAATAAATACATAAAATCTTAAAAAAAATAAATAAACTCACCTAAAACCTCCACCTATTCTGGTATTATAAGTTGAAGTTTTAGTGTCATGCTAAATGCCTCAATATTTCAAACTTCAATATTCTCATTTGTAAAATGGTGAAAAGAATTTCCTCTTTATAGAGGATTATGAGGCTTAAATGTGGTAATGCATATAAAAAGCTTAGCATAGGACTGATACAGTGTTAACTCTTAATACTGTGGAAGTAGTAGTGATGGTGGGTGATCATCCTTTCTCCTTTTCCCATATAGTTCTTGCTTATTTATTTGTTTCTGAATTTAGAACGTGAACCCACGTTTACAGGAACTGTATCCTAGTTATCTTTGCTTCTGGCATAGTAATTATCTGCTGTTTGTTAAGTGACTAGATTCATAAATATTGCATTACTTGTCTTTTACCTGCTATAACCATTTACATTTGATGTAAAGCTTCTTTTGTGCTGTCTCTTTATTTTGAACTTCACAACTACCTTATGAGGCAGGTAAGACACATACAGTGTATTTGTAATCTGAGGAAAGAGGGTGAGAAACTAAGTGACTTGTCTAAGCTCGCATAACCAAATAAATGGCAGATGTTAGAAGTGATTTCCTGACTAGATTGTGCTTTCCTTGTTAAGAACACAGTCATCTTCATGCCAAATATACCTTTATTTAATTCCAGTTGGATTGGTCAATAAGGGCAGGAGAGGAGTAGTTGGAGCAAAATAGTTGGTATAGTTCCAGAAAGATACACATAACGATTTCCTCAATAACGATTTTATCATAGGCCAAAATGGGCTGTGATCTTCCATAAGAAATTGGCTTGACATGAAAACCAAGCTCAATACAAAGTGAAAAGACTTGCCAATGCCTTCAAAACTGATGACTGATCTCCTTCAGAGCCAGCATAAATTCCTTTACGTTCCAAGAGCATGACTATATCATAATGTCCATATTCATCCAGGCTATGTATACATAGCCCACAAAGAAATTGAAAACCAGAGTTTGGGGTAAATCAAAGTATTTAGCAATCTGTATCTCATATTGCAATGTGAGCCTGACCTCAGGGTTAGAGAAGACTGGCCTGGTTCTGTGTGACGGGAAACGATTTGACCCGGGAGACTGCGAGCAGAAAAGGGTTCCGCTGAATCTGTGTGTGACCTCACCAAGCACGCAGAGTACAGAGAAGCAAGTGACTTGAATCTTTTTTTAACAGGGAGCTCCAGGTGTCTCCATGTTCTGGCATAGTATTCATTTTTCATTTTGGGCATGGGATGAAAGGGAGCAGAATTTGTCACCCCCACATATGCCTCTTTGGCATAAGATTGTTTTAGGATGTTACTTTTGAGAAACAGGAGAAGCTCTGAAAACCAAGTAAAATTTACTCTTTTGTAAGAGACATTTACATTTGTTAACCTGAAAACTAAAACTTAGGTTTGCTCATAGTGGGCCATCAGGAACATCAAGAGAATAAGATTTCAGGCTTCTTGAAAGCTAGGCTCTGAACTCACAGTGTCAATTTCCAACACATCACATTTGTCAAAGCAAGTCACCAGGTAAGCCCAGACTCAAGGGATTGGGGGGGTGCCTCAAAACGGTGTGATATTTTTCCCAGTCTGCTTCAGTCAAGAGTTAGACTCTCATCTCTCCTGTCCCTTGATTAGAATTCAATTAAAATTTCCAACCATGTTTTAGTGTTCAGATAAACGAAACTTCCTCCTTTTGCTGTCCTCTTCTTCATCTGTTGTTTTATCATATTCTTGTCAGGCAGAAGCCTCATCTCTACTTCTAAAACGCAATTCTTGAGGCCAAGTAAAGCACCATTTTTTTAAGGTAACCATTCCTATGAAGCTAAGATTTTAATTTTCATTTTAAAGATTTTATTTATTTATTTGACAGAGAGAGAGAGCGCAAGTAGGCAGAGCAGCAGGCAGAGGGAGAGGGAGAAGCAGGTTTGCTGAGCAGGAAGCCCCATGCCGAACTCGATCCCAGGATGCTGGGATCATGACCTGAGCCAAAGGCAGCCGCTTAACCGACTGAGCCACCCAGGAGCCCTGAATTTTCAAGTTTTAACTGGCCAGTTCTGTAAATAGGCAGTGGCTCTTTTGCCTTGGTCCTTCCTTTTTCAGATCTTCTGTTTTTCAAGAACACAGTTATCCTTCATTCTGTGTTGATAAGCTTTGGACATTAACTTAAAAACTCAACAATGTGATTGTCTTTTATTTTGCTGTTGTTAATTCAAGTTTGCAAGTTAACAGTCCAGTGTTTTAAGTTGTGAGTGGATGACTTTTCTTTGGAGACTGTATGTACATGTGTATGGTTAAGTTTGCATCTGAACAGTTCCCAAACATGCTCACTGTGCATGTGAGTATAAATAATTCTGTTAATAAAAGTAACGGTGAATACGAGTGTGTGCGTAAGTGTGTGTGAGTATGCGTGTGTGTGTGTATGTGTGTGTGTGTATGGTGTGTAGAGGGACAGAGAGGGCAACAATGTGCTCTCCTGAGTCAAGGTAGAGTAATAAATAAATCCAAGGAAAGCTAACTAGTGAGAGGCAAACGTAGAGAGATTTTCGAAAGACACATCTGCAGTACTTCCTATGGGCGGGTGCCCAGGTATGTGAGATGATGCTGGAAAAGCAATTGAAAATCCCCACCGGCCTCTCTATAAATCCATTTCATTCTGGGGTCATCCATCAGTCTCCGCAAGTCATGAGGAGCCTCCATTGGCTACCCGCTGCGTGCTTCTGTTTATATGAGTTTCTATCCTGTTGCCGAGAACCTTGTCAGATGAAGAGCAAGCCACATTTACCTGTAACTGCCTTACACTGGCTTGTGATGCCTAATCTCTTTTATTGATCCTCCTTGCTGGTTTCTGGAGACCATTGATTTTCCTGGCTGTCAGTTTGTGGCCTTGCCTCCTTAATGTTTATTTAGACCAGCCTCCATAAATTGTTTCTGGTACGGAGGGCGAGGGAGGCAACAGGAGGTCAGGGGTGCGTGTATACCTGTCCATAAATATAAATCACAGCTTTTGTTCTTTGCTGTTGTTTGTGAACACTGTTCGCAAGGTGAATAAAAAAACGGAAGTATTCCACTAAAATGTGGGGAAACCATTACAAATTCCCCTGTGACTGTCTTTTTTTTTATTGCAGTCTAGATTTTCAATTTTCTGAATACTAATGGTACCTCTTGTTGTCTACTCAAACATGTAATGTTTCTCTTTGTTAAAGTGGAGGAAGAAAAAAAGCGAAGGCATTGCTTGTTTGCCAGCACAGAGCTGTGCTTTTGAATGCTGGCGTGTTGGTTTCCCCTTCCCACCACTGAAATTGCTTTTTGTCAACACAGGCATATGTAGTCATAAATTTCCACCTTTCAGGAAGAAAAAAAAAAAAAAAGAAGTAACACTGGAGTTGACAGCACCTGGTTGAACAATTGAACCAGCACAGGTCCTCATAATGAAGCATCTAAGACTATCTATTTAGACAAAGGCCATGGCTGTAGTGGAAAGGAACTGTGAAGGTATATGGCAGCTCACGGTCAGCATGTTCTAATAGGGGGTTGAAGGGTGAAGTGCAGAGTGCCACTGCACCTGCAATGCCAGTTGACAAGGCCAGTTAAGCACAAGGCAAAATGGAAAATTGTTGCAAGCGGGTGGCTCCTCTGTTATAAATAATTCAAGGGCACGTCCTGCAAAATCCAAGGGAAAAGCCCCACAGCTCATTATAACTGTGAGTTGGTAGACTGCTAGATCCTTAAATCACTGGAAAATGTTTTGCAACAGCTAAGAATTTTTTCTCCTCTGCAGTAGTAGACATCATAGTCACTATGAGGTGACAAGTGGCTCCCCTGAGACCAGAGGACAGCAATCAGCAGAGGGGCGGCCTGGGCTAATACTCCTGCAGTTGATATCGAAGCATTGTGCACAAAAACAACACCCAAAATAAATCATCAGGAAAAGGAGAAGCATCCTCAAGACAGGAAAGGAAGTACCTTCCAGAAAACACCTATGGAACAGCTTGCCTGATTTAGCAGTCTCCGTTTTAACTTACCTTTTTCATACTAATGACTGTTCTGGATCTATTTGACTTACCCACCCTTCTCACTTCCACCTGTTTCTCTAATACACTTCCTGTGATTCTCGTACTTTGTTGCCCGTAGCGCTCATGTGGGTCCTGCAATTTTATATGCACTCCTCGTTCTCTATCTTTTAAATCTCTACTCTTTCATGAAATAATTACTTTTCACTATTACAGTCAATGGTTTTCTATTTCTCCGAAATCTTATAGCAATTTTAACCCACACCAGAGTGTGATTACTTAGGTTGATGTACTGCACTAACAAATAAGCCCCCATATCACAAGGCTTAATCCACAGAGATTTGTTTCTCGCTCCCAGAGCCCAGTGTGGATCTGGAGCTCTCCTTAGTGTGCTTCCTGCCTTAGTGGCTCAGGGATCCAGGCTCCTTCCACCTAGACTGTGATATGAGAAGCACATGGCCTCCAAAGTAGGCACCAAGGGGAAGAGAGAGCATGGCCAATCACACAGTGGGTTTTATAACCAGAGCAGGAAATAAAGCACATTTCTACTTTAGAAAAGAATTCTATTGTGATGTTCGAGTATTTTTTCATCTGAAGTAATTGTCTCTCTGCACCATCAAGGCTAAAATACATTCCAGACTCCTCAGTTGATCCACACAGAAATGTTTCAGGATTATAAAATATGAGAAGAATATCGCTTAAATTTGGCATAAGGCTTTTTGAAGCAACACAAAAAAACCAAGAAGTTANTTTGACACAGAGAGATCAGATCACAAGTAGGCTGAGAGGCAGGCAGAGAGAGAGAGAGGAGGAAGCAGGCTCCCTGCTGAGCAGAGAGCCCGATGCGGGCCTCGATCCCAGGACCCTGAGATCACGACCTGAGCCGAAGGCAGGGGCCTTAACCCACTGAGCCACCCAGGCGCCCGGCATAAGGCTTTTTGAAGCAACACAAAAAAACCAAGAAGTTAAAAGAGAAAATATTGGTAGATTTGACTAAACAAAATATTTTAGAAATCTATTATGTAATACACAGTCACCTTAATTTTCACCACAGTGGAGGTTAAAAACACATTATATGTGAGAAGGAAATCTGGGCAATATAAATATTATTCATGTAAAAAGATCTCTTTTGGGGCGCCTGGGTGGCTCAGTCAGTTAAGCATCCGACTCTTGATTTTGGCCCAGGTCATGATCTCAGGGTCGTGAGATTGAGCCCAGTGATTGGACTCTGTGCTCAGCTCAGAGTCTGCCTGAGATTACCTCTGTCCCTCCCCTAACAAATGTGCACATGCTTTCTCTCTCAAATAAATAAAATCTTTTTTATTTTTTTTTAAAAGATCTCTTTAAAAGTAGTAAGGGAAAGAAACAAAAATAGGGGGGATAAAACTACAATTGTAATAATCTAGTAAAAAAAATTTTTTTGAACTGATAAAAGTAAGAAAATATGCCTAATAAGTATTAGGCATAATATAAATATTATGTATACGCATGCAAATTAAAAAGAGATGAATTTTTGACCTTTGACTATCAAAATTTTAGAAAAATAATGCGATTGTTATGGTTGTGTGAAAACAGACTCAGCTATACCATTGGTAGAATTGTAAACCAAAACTACTTATTTAAAATGTAATTTGCGGGACATCTGGGTGGCTCAGTCATTAAGCCTCTGCCTTTGGCTCAGGTCATGATCGCGGGGTCCTGGGATCGAGACCTGTGTTGGGCTCCCTGATCTGTGGGAAGCCTGCGTCTCCCTCTCCCACTCCCTCTGCTTGTATTTCCTCTCTGGCTGTCTCTCTCCTTGTCAAATAAAAAAAAATCTTCAAAAAATAAAATAAAATGTAGTGTGCTAGTGACAATTCAAATTTAAAATGCATGTAACCATCAAGCTATCAGCCCCACCTCTAGGAATTTATCCCACAGTTACTTGTGCACGAATGATGCCTGATGACATGAAATGATTACAGCAGTATATGTCGTGGCAAGAAAAACAGCAGGCCTCAAAGAGGCACAAGAAATGTCAAATAAATTGCAGAGCATCTAGACTATGTAATACTAGGCAATACTAAACAATTTATTTAGATCTACTTGTGCTGATATACAGTGGTCCCCCCTTATCTGCAGGAGTATGTGCTAGGGTCCAGTGGATGCATGAAACCATGACTACAACTGAATTTTATATATCCTATACGTTTTCTAATACATACATACCTATGGCAAAGTGTAATTCATAAATTAGGCACAGTAAGAGGGTAACAAGAATAAGTAATAATAAAATAGAAAAGGGGTGTCTGGATGTTCAGTCATTTAGGTGTCTGACTCTTGATTTGGTCTCAGAACATGATCTCAGTGTCACGGGACGGAGCTCAGTGGGGAGTCTGCCTGTGAATCTCCCTCCTCTGCCCCTCCCCCCACTGGCACACACACTTTCTCTCTTTCTGTCTCTCAAACAAATAAGTAAATTTCAAAAATGAACAATTATAGCAATGTACTATAAGAAAAGTTATGTAAATGTGGTCTTTTTCTAAGTATCTTCTTCTACTGTAGTCACCCGATGGTGTGAGGGGATAAAATGCCTGTGTGATGAGGTGAAGTGGGGTGAATGACATGGACATTGTGACGTAGTATTAGGCTGCCACTGACCTTCTCACCGTATGTCAGAATAAGGATCATCTACTTCCAGACCATGCTTGAGAGTGGGTAACTGAAACTGTGGAAAGCGAAACCATGAAAAGTGGGGTGGAGGGGACTATTTTAATAGACTGTCCATGAATAATACTGGGTGAAAACTTAAAGGATTTAAAGGGGGAAAATGTGTGTACAATCCCATTTTTGAAAAAGTATCAAATCAGCAAGATACTATGTGTGTGTTAGCTTGTGTGTGTATAGGAAAATTTCTGGAAAGACAAAGATTGAATTGTTCATGGGACTTACTATTGCAGGGGATTAGAGTGGCTCTCCTGCTATTACTTCTGTTGTTACTACTTCGGCCATCGCCCCTGCTGGCCAACACCTACCTGGAGAGGCTCTAAATACTCTGCATATGTTCATGCATCTAATTCCCTCAGCACACTTGGAAATAATTATTAGTAGCCTTCCTATTTCACAGGGAAAGATACTGAGGCCCTGAGACCATTAGTATTCTGACACCTGCAAGGCAGAAAGTTCCCGTTTTAATTTCATAAATTTCTATTCTTGACTTCCCACTCAAATCTCCAATAGCTTCCCAGAGTGATTGTATTAAAACTGAAAATTAGAGGACGCCTGGGTGGCTCAGTGGGTTAAAGCCTCTGCCTTTGGCTCAGGTCACGATCTCAGGGTCCTGGGATTGAGGCCCGCATCAGGCTCTCTGCTCAGCGGGGGGCCTGCTTCCTCCTCTCTGCCTACTTGTAATCTCTCTCTGTCATATAAATAAATAAAATCTTTAAAAAAACAAAACAAAAAAACCTGAAAATTAGATTGTGGCACCTCTGCACAGAACCCTTCCACGACTTTCTCTCTCTCCAGAATAAAATATGATGTCTTGATGATGACCTACATGATCATGGGTTCTGCTCCCTCCTGAGCCTCATCTTCTACCAGTCACATTTGGCTGCATGTTCTTCCCTGCTCTTTATACTAGAGATCACTTAACTTAGACTCTGCTCAAATATCCATCCTTCCACACACCTCCAGATACCTGTTGAATGACTTACAGTGCTTATTATATATTTATTTATTCTTTGGATTATTATCTGTTTTCCCCCTCAAAAATGTAAATCCATTTGTATTATCCTTACATCCTGAGTGTCTAGAGGAGTATGTGGCACAAAGTAGGTGTTCATTAAATATTTGTTGAATAAATAAATCACTTTTAAAAACAACAACAAAAAATGCTGAAGTGAGTTACTGCAGGAATAAGTTGTGATGAAGATGGAATAGCCATGCGTGTGTGCCTGTGCGTATGTGTGTGTAAAGGGAATGCATAGTTGAAACTTGTTTACCATGGAGATTTTCACCAGTACACACACAAAATACAGATTTTCTTTCTTTCTTTCTTTCATTTTTTTAAATTAACATATAATGTATTATTTGCTCCATGGGTACAGGTCTGGGGATCATCAGGTTTACACATTTCACAGGCTCACCATAGCACATACCCTCCCCAATATCGATAACCCAGCCACCCTGTCTCTAACCCCCCACCTCCCAGCAAGCCTCAGTTTGTCTCATGAGATTAAGAGTCTTACGATTTGGCTTTCTGCCAATTCCATCTTGTTTCATTTTTACCCTCCTTACCCCCCACAACCTCCCACCCCGCCTCTCAAATTCCACATATCAGAGAGATCATATGATAATTGTCTTTCTCTGATTGACTTATTTTGCTTAGCATAATACCGTCTAGTTCCATCCACATCATGGCAAATAGCACAATTTCATTTTTCTTAATGGCTGCATAGTATTCTATTGTATATGTATACCACATCTTCTTCATCCATTCTTCTGTCGATGGACATCTAGGCTCTTTCCATAGTTTGGCTATTGTGGACATTGAAGCTATAAACATTCAGGTGTACGTGCCCCTCAGATCACTACCTTTGTATCTTTAGGGTAAATACCCAGTAGTGCGATTGCTGGGTCGTAGGGTAGCTCTATTTTCAACTTTTTGAGGAACTGCCATACTGTTTTCCAGAGTGGCTGCACCAGATTGCATTCCCACCAACAGTGTAGGAGGGTTCCCCTTTCTCCGCATCCTGCCAACATCTGTCGTTTCCTGACTGGTGTGAGGCAGTACCTCACTGTGGTTTTGATTTGTGTTTCCCTGATGCCGAGTGATGTTGAGCACTTTTTCATGTGTCTGTGGCCATTTGGATGTCTTTATTGCAGAAATGTGTGTTCATGTCTTCTGCCCATTTCTTGATTGGATTCTTTGTTCTTTGAGTGTTGAATTTGAAAAGTTCTTTATAGATTTTGGATACTACCCTTTATCTGATATGTCATTTGCAAATATCTCCTCCCATTCTGTCAGTTTTCTTTTGGTTTTGTTGACTGTTTCCTTTGGTGTGCAAAAGATTTTTATTTTGATGAATTCCCAATAGTTCATTTTTCCCCTTGCTTCCCTTGCCTTTGGTGATGTTTCTAGGAAGAAGTTGCTGAGGCTGAGGTCGAAGAGGTTCTGCCTGTGTTCTCCTCAAGGATTTGAATGGATTCCTGTCTCACATTGAGGTCTTTCGTCCATTTTGAGTCTATTTTTGTGTGTGGTATAAGCAAATGGTCCAGTTTCATTCTTCTGCATGTGGCTGTCCAATTTTCCGAACACCATTTTTGAAGAGACTCTCTTTTTTCCACTGGACATTCTTTCCTGATTTGTCAAAGATTAGTTGACCATTGAGTTGAGGGTCAATTTCTGGGCTCTCGATTTTGCTCCATTGATCTATATGTCTGTTTTTGTGCTAGTACCATACTGTCTTGATGATGACAGCTTTGTAATAGAGCTTGAAGTCTGGAATTGTGATGCCGCCAACGTTGCTTTTTTTTCCCCCAACATTCCTTTGGCTATTCGGGGTCTTTTCTGGTTCCATATAAATATTAGGGTTATTTGTTCCATTTCTTTGAAAAAAAGTTGATGATATTTTGATAGGGATTGCATTAAATGTGTAGATCGCTCTAGGTAGCATAGACATTTTCACAATATTTGTTCTTCCAATCCATGTGCATGGAACATTATTCGACTTCTTTGTGTCTTCCTGAGTTTCTTTCATGAGTACTTTATAGTTTTCTGAGTACAGATTCTTTGCCTCTTTGTTTAGGTTTATTCCTAGGTATTTTATCATTTTGAATGCAATTGTAAATGGGATCGACTCCTTAATTTCTCTTTCTTCTATCTTGCTGTTGGTGAATCGAAATGCAACTGATTTCTATGCATTGATTTTACATCCTGACATTTACTGAATTCCTGTATGAGTTCTAGCAGTTTTGGAGTGGAGTCTTTTGGGTTTTCGACATAAAGTATCCTATCATCTGCAAAGAGTGGGAGTTTGACTTCTTCTTTGCCTATTTGGATGCCTTTTATTTCTTTTTGTTGTCTGATTGCTGAGGCTAGGACTTCTAGTACTATGTTGAACATTAGTGGTGATAGCGGACATCCCTGCCATGTTCCTGACCTTAGAAGAAAAGCTCTGAATTTTTTCCCATTGAAAATAATATTCACTATGGGTTTTTCATAGATGGTTTTGATGATATTGTGGTACCCTCTATGCCTACACTGTGAAGAGTATTGATCAAGAAAGGATGCTGTACTTTGTCAAATGTTTTTTCAGCATGTATTGAGAGTATCATATGGTTCTTCTTCTTTCTTTTATTCATGTATTGTATCCCATTGATTGATTTATGGATGTTGAAGCAACCTTGCAGCCCAGGAATAAATCCCACTTTGTGGTAGTGAATAATCCTTTTAATCTACTGTTGGATTCTATTGGCTAGTATTTTGGTGAGAATTATTGCATCTGTGTTTATCAAGGATATTGGTCTGTAATTCTCCTTTTTGATGGGGTTTTTGTCTGGTTTTGGGATCAAGGTAATGCTGGCCTCATGAAATGAGTTTGGAAGTTTTCCTTCCATTTCTATTTTTTGGAACAGTTTCAGGAGAACAGGTATTAATTCTTCTTTACATGTTTGGTAGAATTCCCCTGGGAAGCCATCTGGCCCTGGGCTCTTGTTTTTGGGAGATTTTTGATGACTGCTTCAATCTCCTTAGTGAGGGGGATTGTTCAGGTTTTCTATTTCTTCCTGGTTCAGTTTTGGTAGTTTATATGTCTCTAGGAATGCATCCATTTCTTCCAGATTGTCAAATTGGCTGGTATATAGTTGCTCATAATATGTTCTTAGAATTGTTTGTATTTCCTTGGTGTTGGTTGTGATCTCTCCTCTTTCTTTGAAGATTTTATTAATTTGAGTCCTTTCTCTTTTCTTTGCGGTAAGTCAGGCCAGGGGGTTATCAATCTTAATTGTTTTCAAGAACCAGCTCCTCGTTTCATTGATTTTTTCTACTGTTCTTTTAGTTTCTATTTCATTGATTTCTGCTCTGATCTTTATGATTTCTCTTCTCCTGCTGGGTTTAGGCTTTCTTTGCTGCTCTTTCTCTAGCTGCTTTAGGTGTAGGATAAGGATGTGTACTTGAGACCTTTTTGTTTCTTGAGAAAAGCTTGTAAAGCTATATACTTTCCTCTCAGGACTGCGTTTGCTGCGTCCCAAAGATTTTTGGACAGTTGTGTTTTCATTTTCATTTGTTTCCATGAGTTTTTTTTTAATTTTTCTTTAATTTCCTGGTTGACCCATTCATTCTTTAATAGGATGCTCTTTAGCCTCCATGTATTTAAGTTTTTTCCAGTTACCTCTTGTGATTGAGTTCTAGTTTCAAAGCACTGTGGTCTGAAAATATGCAGGGAATGATCCTGATCTTTTGGTACCAGTTGAGACCTGATTTGTGACCCAGGATGTGATCTATTCTGGAGAATGTTCTATGCACTAGAGAAGAATGTGTATTCTGTTGTTTGGGATGGACCATTCTAAGTATAACTGTGATGTCCATCTGGTCCAGTGTGTCATTTAAAGCCTTTTTTTCTTTTTTCTTTTTTAAAGGTTTTATTTATTCATTTGACACAGAGAGAAAGATTACAAGTAGGCAGAGAGGCAGGCAGAGAGAGAGAGGAGAGAGGAGGAAGCAGGCTCCCTGCTGAGCAGAGAGCCCGATGTGGGCCTCAATCCCAGGACCCTGGGATCATGACCTGAGCCGAAGGCAGCAGCTTTAATCCACTGAGCCACGCAGGCGCCCTAAAGCCTTTATTTCCTTGTTGATCTTTTGCTTAGGTGATCTGTCCCTTTCCGTGGTGGGGGGGTGTTAAAGTCACCTACCGATATTGTATTATCGTTGATGTGTTTCTTTGATTTTGTTATCAATTGGTTTATATAATTGGGTGCTCCAGCATTAGGGGCATATATATTTACAATTGTTAGATATTCTTGTTGGACAGACCCCTTAAGTATGGTATAGTGTTCTTTTTCATTTCTTATTATAGTCTTTGGTTTAAAATCTAATTTGTCTGTTATAAGGATTGCCGTCCCAGCTTTCTTTTGATGTCCATTAGCATGGTAAATTGTTTCCCCCCACCACTCACTTTAAATCTGGAGGTGTCTTTGGGTCTAAATTGAGTTTCTTGTAGACAGCATATCGAAGGGTATTTTTTTTTTTAATCCATTCTGATACCCTGTGTCTTTTGATAGGGGCATTTAGCCCATTTACATTGAGGGTAACTATCAAAAGATATGAATTTAGTGCCATTGTATTGCCTGTAAGGTGACTGTTACTCTATATGTCTCTGTTCCTTTCTGGTCTGTTACTTTTAGGCTCTCTCTTTGCCTAGAGGACCCCTTTCAATATATCCTGTAGGACTGGTTTGGTGTTTGCAAATTCTTTTAGTTTTTGTTTGTCCTGGAAGCTTTTTATCTCTCCTTCTATTTTCAGTGACGGTCTAGCTGGATACAGTATTCTTGGCTACATATTTTTCTCATTTAGTTCTCTGAATATATCCTGCCAGTCCTTTCCGGCCTGCCAGGTCTCTGTGGATAGGTCTGCTGACAATCTAATATTTCTACCATTGTATGTTATAGACGTCTTATCTCCAAGCTGCTATCAGGATTTTCTCTTTGTCACTGAGACTTGTAAGTTTTACTATTAGATGATGGGGTGTGGACCTATTTTTATTGATTTTGAGGGCAGGTTCTCTCTACCTCCTGGATTTTGATGCTTGTTCCCTTTGTCAAATTAGGGAAAATCTCTGCTATAATTTGCTCCAATAAACCTTCTGCCCCTCTCTCTCTGTTTTCTTCTTCTGGGATCCCAATTATTCTAATATTGTTTCATCTTATTGAATCACTTATCTCTGGAATTCTCTCCTCCTCATCCAGTAGTTGTTTGTCTCTGTTTTTCTCAGCTTCTTTATTCTCCATCATTTGGGCTTCTATATCACTAATTCTCTCTCCTGCATCATTTATCCTAGCAGTAAGAGCCTCCATTTTTTATTGCATCTCATTAATAACTTTTTTAAATTTCAACTTAGTTAGATTTTAGTTCTTTTATTTCTCCATAAAGGGATTCTCTAGTATCTTTGATGCTTCTTTTGAGCCTAGATAGCACCTTGATAATCGTCATTCTGAAATCTAGTTCTGACATATAAGTAATGTCTGTATTGATTAGGTCCCTAGGCGTTGGTACTGCCTCTTTTTCTTTTTTCTGAGGTGAGTTTTTTCCATCTTGTCTTTTTATCCAGACAGGAATAGATGAATGAGAGAACAAAATATGAAAAGGGTAGGGACGACCCCAGAAGGAAATACACAAACCAAATCGGAACAGACCTGAAACCAGGGGTAGAAAAAAGAAGGGGGGGGGGAATATATATATAAAATGTGTATTTTAAGGAGCTCCTGGGTGGCTCAGTGGGTTAAGCTTCTGCCTTCAGCTCAGGTCATGATCTCAGGGTCCTGGGATCAAGTCCCGAATCGGGGTCTCTGCTCTGCGGGGAGATTGCTTCCCCCCGCCCCCCCGCCTGCCTTTCTGCCTACTTGTGATCTCTCTCTCTCTCTCTCTCAAATAAATAAATAAAATCCTAAAAAAAAAAGAAAGAAAATGTGTATTTTATATATATAAAATTAGGTTATAACCTTCTATTATATTATAATATTATATTAATATCGTATGACATAATATATTAAAATATAGAAAATAATATAATTAATAAATTTTATTGACATATTTATTTACATTATTTGTTTTAATAAATGATTAAATAACAAATAATAATACAATGTTGTAACATCTTAATATAAGATAATATATGTAAAATAATATAATTTATACATATTATATTAATATTATAATATAACAATCTAATAATATAATATCAGGAGCCAGGCTAAGTAATCTGCTCGGTTTGCTCTCGGGAGCTTTTGTTCCCTGAAGGCTTTCCATACCTCGTTGGAGGACGGGAATAAAAATGGCGGCCTCCCAATCTCCGCCGGTAGGAGCCAAGAGCTCCGGCTTCCACTCCTCAGTGCACCTCAGAGAAAAGCAGTCAGTCCTTCCGGTGTTGCTGGTCTCCGGCCGCACTCTGTGTTCACCTGGCCTGTGACGGAGCTTGTCTGTCTCTGGCGCACGGCCGTTTGGAGTCTCCAAACCCAGCGATTCCTGCAGCGCGCTCCTGCACCGCTCCTCCTGGAGGAGGAAGGTGAGTCTCCCATATCTGCCACTTGTGGGGTCCCTGCTCGAAGAGTAGTGGCCCAGCTGTGCTGGGGATCACAAGTTTGAGGTAACCCCGAGCCGAGAGCCCACTGCTCGGCTCCCTCTCTGCCGCGGGCTTCCTGCTGATACCTGGGAGCTCTGCCGCACTCAGGCACCCCTGGCCTTTCTGTGACCCTGCGGGTCCTGAGACCACACTGTCCCCACAAGGGCTCCACACCCCCCCCACCCCCGCTCAGCCTCTGGAGCGATGTCTCTCAGTGGAGCCGACTTCCAAAAGCCCCCACTTTACGCTCCGCTGCTCTACCGCTTCCCAGGAGCCGGCCCCTCCCCCCGCGGTCTCTCTTCCCGTTTGTTTGCCTCGGATTCACTTCTCCGCACGCCCTGCCTTCCAGAAAGTGGTTGCCTTTCTGTTCCTAGAATTGGTGCTTTTCTTCTCTTCCATCTCCTGTTAAGTTTGTAAGTGTTCAGAATGGTTTGATAACTATCCAGCTGAAGTCCTGAGACCTGATGATATTTAGGTCTCCTACTTCTCTGCCATCTTGCTCCTCCTTCCTCCAGATTTTTTTTAATCAATTAGAATTAGTTTAATTCATATATTTGGCACTTTATTTTGACTCCTTTAACCAAAACCAAAACTGAAAAAAAAGATATTAAAGGAAGTAGTCTATCTGGAGTTTAGTTCCACTTATAAAGAGATGTACAATAGTTTGGAATTATCTTTTATTTTCCACCCACCTTCTCTTCATTCTGCCCCTACCTGCCTCAAGCACCTGTTTAGACAGATAAAACTATGTCATTGAATAGATGAACTATACCTGAGCCAATAATGGATTAAATATCTATGAAGGAAAATGATTTTCTGATCTTTTTAATTATCAAATCAATTTCAATAACTACATTCTTTGCAGCTCTGCAGCTCTATGATTCTAACTCATCTAAGAGAACCATTTTCATATCCTTATTCATTCAGATACTATGGTTTGGTTGGATGGTTTGGTTGGAAGCCACTCTACATACTGCAGTTATGAAAAGAGTTTTATAAAGTATAAGGAATGAAAAATTTAAATAACCTTAAATCTTAGGGAGCACTTGGGGTCAGGGTCCCTATTGATCCCCTCAGCCCTAAGTACTGAATCATGTGATTCTCAAGGAAGCCCCAGGAAGCTGCATTTTTCAAGAATTTCTGGAAAAGTCCTATCAGCAATTTCAGCATAAGGCAACAAAAGGGTGGTTGTCAAGAGCTTACCAAGAAGTCCCCATGAATCACGTCTCTCTGCATGGCTGGTCAGAACTGCTTCTAGGGAATAATGGCCTTTCTTTCCCTTCTGCCTTCTAAGCTTTGTGCAAATGACTCTCATTAACCAACACTTTCATGGAGGAAATTCTGGAAATTCTAGAAGAAACTTTCAAAGAGGATGATGATTTGACAACAGGGAGTCTGCAGACTTCCTTTATTGTCACATCTCTTTATGATTCAGAGATGAGTAAACACCATGACTTTTTTTTTTCTGAGCAAATATAGATGTGTTTGTGAAGACCATAGGACAGAAGTTGTAAACTAGACAGTTACCATGGCCTGTGCTTTTTGTTTTTGTCTCTTTTTGGCCCACAGAGTGTCTTTGTTGGCTGTTTTTTGGTAGAGCTGATATTTACAAAGTGGAAAATTTCACATATAAATGTGGATTTCTGGATTTTCCTAAAAAATGGAAGATGGAGGGCACTTGGGTAGCTCAGTGGGTTAAAGCCTCTGCCTTCGGCTCAGGTCATGATCTCAGGGTCCTGGGATTGAGGCCCACATCTGGCTCCCTGCTCAGTAGAAAGCCTGCTTCCTCCTCTCTCTTCCTGCTTCTCTGCCTACTTGTGATCTCTCTCCCTTTCTGTGTCAAATAAATAAATAAAATCTTAAAAAAAACAAAAACAAAAACAAAAACGGAAGATCAGCCAGTGCTAGCCTCTATTTCCCATGATGACTGTATCTGAATGCCGGTTGCCCTTTCAGGCATGGCATGTGTTCATGAGTCTTCCATAGCTCCACACCTCTCAGAATGGCTCTTCAACCTAGTTCCCTTAGCTCACTGATATTACCTCCCTGGGCCCTAGAGATGTTAGAGAATGTCACTCCTATTCTAGAGCTTCAGGGAGGATATAATCATACTTTTTTGTAGCACCAATGTCCTAAATATCTCATCAGGTATTTTTTTTAGGGGCTATTACCTATGTCTGAAGCACATTCTTCCCTCCCCAAATCATGTTTCCTGGGCACATTTTCATACCATAAGTTAGTAATCTTTTCAGCTTTTACAGATTTCTTTTTTTCAAATAATAGTTATTTTTAACTTAAGGAAAATTAAATGTAATTTTTGTCAGAAGTTTCTGTGCACCCCATGACATGACAAAAACACAAAGTTACCACTGGTGAGTAGGTTTGAGCAGTTAGGTATAACCACGGATACAGTCATTCCCATACATCACAGTTGTAACCCTTGTGACTTAAATTCATAATCAGCAAAATACAAATTGCTGAATTTCGTAGACCTTTTGAGTCACTGCAAAGTAGTCAAAAATAAGGCAGTTATATTTTCAAAAGTCAGAAGTTTGATGTGAAGTCACATGTACTTTTATATATGTCTTTTCCTATGTATAAATGCATGATTTATGTATATAAATGCATGTACATGAGTACACACACACACACTCACTTCCTATACTGTTTTCTCAACCTCTCCATGTACAACAGACTTTAGTTCTTGATGACAGTAAACTGAATCACCTTCACTTTGATCTCAACCAAACAAAACCAAAAAAAAAATCAGAAAAAAATGCAATCAAATATAATGGATTTTTCTATGAAAATCATACAAAAATGAGGTTTGAAGATACGTACTATACCAAAATGAAACAAGTAAACAAAAGACAAGCTAACTGCCTCAGCAGGTGAAGTATGAAATGAACTTTGAGCAATAGGTTTTTTTTTTTTTTCCTGAGATTCAGAACTGGGTTGAAATTAGGTGAGAAAACATCTTGTTACCTGAAATGATTATAGACTCTTCAGGTAATTTGGAAGCCTGAAGTTAGAGGACTGGAAATGTACATATTAAAAAATACTTAAACTTTGGAAAATCTTATAAATAATGTGCAGCTGTCCAGCAGTATGTATAATGTCTGCCAACTGTATAAAGTCTCCACAAATTCTGTTTTGGTTTGGCATTCAGTGTAGTAAAATAATATATCTGTTCCTTGTTTTCCACTTGAAGGCGACTATGCTTGAGTGTTCTATATACAAGTCCTTGTTTTTCCCCATGACTGACATTCAAATACCAGAAATGACAAGTTATTGGCTATTGAGGAGAATAAAAATTCATTTATGTCTATAAATATCCAAGAGTTGTTTAGTTAGGAGGAAACAGATGACCTAACAGAAGACTAAATCTTGGCAAGTTGACTTTCATTGGCTGAACCCTGCCAATTTCATTCTAGCCAGCTGGTTTCCTCTAATCCTCTCCTGTTCCTTCTGTTTGAATGATTTCGTAGGGTTTTTTTATGCCACACGCATCCATCACCACCAACTCCAAACAAAGAGCATGCTGGGTGAGAACAAAGCACAGATGAGCTGTCTAGGGGTTCACTATACTGGGGATGAGGCCAAGGAAACTCATCAAGAAATTCACACATCCGCAGCTACAAGTTAGTCACAATATAGAAAATGAAATTTAAGAGGGAGCCCCAAATCCTTTATTCTTGTAGTTTAGTTAACTGGATAGCTGGAGGCTCTCCAAATGACCTTTAGTTCAACCTAAATTATGTTATTCTTTTTTTGCTCAGAGAATCCAAGCAGAAGGGTGAGGAGTCCACAGAGAAAGACCTGCAGAGTGACAGACAGGAAGCTTGCCCTGATTGTGTAAGGCAGTGAGTTAGTTTGAGTCAAGCTTATAATTTATTTCTTTTTAAAGGTTCCATTTTTTTTTCTCAAAATAGTACTTTCTTGTATTTCCTTTAAATTTCATATTAATGACAATCAAATGAGGGTTTGATTTTAATTAAACTTCTCCCTCTAAGGGGCTGGAGTGCCTTGTTAAATAAAGTTGGAAGGGTGAGACCAACAGGGGCAAGAAGACTCACAGGGGGAAACCCGGAGCAGGTGTGGAATGAAGCTTCGTACCTTAAGAAAAACTGGAAGCAACATGAAAAATGTACAGATCTGGCCTGCCTGTTTTAATTCCTAAGAGGAAGGGGCCACAAAGAGCATACAGAGAGAAAACAGAAACAGTTGGTTGATGGATGTTACACATTTAGGTTCTGTAATTACATGGGAAGTTGATTTATCACAGTGTCCTTGCATCACTGAAATGTCAGGGGCAAGACACACGTGTGGCCCCATCAGAGGAGGAATTGTTTTTAGGAAGCTCTGCCTTTGCAATCTGGGAACAACAAAAAACAAAACAAAACAATACAAAAACATGAAGCCAGTGTTATTACTTCTGAGAACTTTCAATGCAATTAATGCATGAAATTAAACCTGTAAAGAAGTGGAGAAAAAGGAGAAATGCAAGTACCATAAACAATGCTCTGGCAACTTCAAGAATCGAAATACTACGTAAATCCTCCTGGGACTGGTTTTGCTTAACTAAGTGACCAGACAGTCTCAGTTTCACTCTTTTAATACACATTAGGCCTTCCTATCGGGCATATGTTCACTCTGTGTATCACAGATGAAGATTCTTGAAACATTACATGATTTTTTTTTTTTGACCTCTACAAGATGTTAAATGCCTGGACTTTGTTGTTTTTAATCATTGTTCATATTAGGAAATTGAAATACTCATCAAGGGTAAATAATCAGTGAAGCCAAATTGTCGGTGTAGACAAAGCTAGAACAAATAAACTCTACGATCTTGAAAAATAGATAAGCAATTCTGAAAAAATAATTAATACTAAATCATGTTAAAAGTCTCCATTAACTTTTTTGCTTGAAAACTAATATTGAGGGGCGCCTGGGTGGCTCAGTTGGTTAAGCATCTGCCTTCTGCTCAAGTCATGATCTCTGCCTGCACTGGGCTCCCTGCTCAGCAGGAGCCGGCTTCTCCTTTTCCACCCTGCTCATTCTCGCTCGCTCATCTCGCTTGTCTCTCTCGTGCTCTGTGTCACTTTGTCTCTCTCTCTCAAATAAATAAATAAAATCTTAAAAAAATAATGCTGAAATCTTAACAGAATTTATGTACACAAACATGTATATGCACACATATACATGCACACATATATACACACACAGACACACAAATGCATACACATATGCACACATAAACATGTGATTTGTTTAGATAGATAGAGTTGAATATCAACTCTACGGCTATGTGCTTAGCCTCTGTCTCCCTTTACTCCCCCTGCATTATTCTCAGGTAGAATATTGCATTAGTTTGAATGCTTATGAAAATTTTAGTCAGGGTCAAAGATATTCAATGTATGACATAGGCATGAATGACACAGATGTAGTATCTTACCCTCATTAAGAATGTATGATATTCATTGCATGCATGATCAATGTTATTCAATGCATGTTGACTGATGTTTAAAAATGTCAGTGAAAATGACTATAAGGTAATGGTTACTTCTTTTTTTCCAGCATGATGAAAACACCTTGGGAAATAATATAATATCCACCTTTGATGTCTTCATTATGGTTCATTCTACAGCCATATATAACGTGAGTAATAATGTATATTCGCAGCCATGTGTAATGTCATGGTTTTTCCTATAAGCATTTTTCAAAGGCCAGAGCATAGTAACTATCAAGTTGATTTGATGAGCATTTCCTAGCAAAGTAAATTTTGAAACCTTTACTGTAAGTGGACAACCCTCAATCCTAACAAACAAGGGATAGAACCTTAGCAGTAGCTAATTGCACATGATTTATTACAGTTTTGTGCCAAGCCAGCTTGCACATGCTTGTGAAGGCAATTGTTAAAATTTTCAAGAAGGTTGAGTCAATTATTAAAATTTAAATTATATAAACATATAGTTAAATAAATTATATTAAGACATATATTAAGTACTCAAAACACTAATTGATTCACTACCTTTTTCTATTGTCTGTGCTTTACGTATGTATGTCAATTTGGTTCATATCTGTATGGTGGAAAAGCTATACAAGGGGCTATTGTACACCTCTTCCAACTTTGTGTTTGGTGAAATCCCATTTGTAGGTTGACATTGGCTCTGGTGGCATTTACAGCAAGGAGATGGCAATAGTACAAATCAGAGCATTTTATTTTTTATAGTTTGAGAGGTCAAGTTGTTGAACTTTTATCATACCATTTCTTTGAGCATCCTTAACAGTGCATATCGGGCCTTTGCTTTTCATTTCTGTATCTATTTCTGGCGTTTAATTCTTGGAGGCTAAATTATTCACTTCATGTGCTATTTGTTCTTGGGTTCCACCTCTGTGTCTCCAAGTGCCTGCCTGCAGTGTTACAGGGGAAACAATAAAGCGTAGAATGACAGAATAGCGCATCTACCCTGGATGAGGCAGCAAGAAGTTTTCCTTGTTCAAGAAGTCATTTTCCACCTCTTTTCTGTTTGCATTGCCCAGAGGTTGTTGCGAATGAAAGTTATGTTTTCACTGTTGGAAAACTGGTTGACAAAATCACTTCAGGCCCCCGCTGTTTACAATACACACTCTGACAAATATGCTGGTTAGGGAAAGAATTATTTCCAACTTACTCCCTTTAGCAGGTAAAAATAAAGACAAAAGCTGGCGTGTGTGTGCATGGGTGCTTCTGTATTGGTGTTTTATTTATTTGCTTTTGGTGGTAATGCAAATCTAGGAATGGTTTCATCTAGATTTCCTTCAGTTCTTCATATAATGCATCTGAATACATGATTTTATAGACGTCAAAGGATACATAAAACACGGCACTCTGAGCAATGGGTGCATCCCCCACCCCTCGTCAAACTTGAAAAGCACTTGCCATTGTTCTTAGTAGCCACTAACAGAAGAAACTGGCTGATTTAGGGAGGAAATTTTTTTTAACAACTAGGTTGCTGTCAGAATCACCAGGAGGATTGGAAGACTGGCCACAGGGCTGCAAAGCTAGGGGAAAAAATACTTGAAAACACTCCACGTGCGCAACCAAGTGCTGTTTGCCATTGCTTTTTCTGTTGACACCATGAGCACTGAAAAATGCATGGTGTGACGAAATACCACTGTCCCCATCCTTACCACCATCAAGACTAGAAAAAACCGTTGGGTTTCGTGCTTCTTTTCCCTGCCAGATCCTGATTACAGATCTAGTAGGGGTGAATTTAATTGATGGTGCTTAACAAATGCCCAATCATTGCTGACAGAGGCTAGAAAGAGTGATACCTGGTCTTTTCAACATCTGTAGTGGGAGATCTCATTAGAGAGGGACTTCCTCCAGCATTTGTAGACAGTAGAGATACTGAGTGTCTAAAAAAATGACAGTTGTCCACAGCATTCTCTTAACATTTATCTTCCATAGAGAAGCTCAGTCCTTTCAATCTTGTACTTTTATAGATGTGTACTGTTTTGTTCTCTGCTATATGACATATGGTGGGAACCAATTCCAGGAGCCCTGGAGACACCGCACCTGTATGTCCTGCACCTAAGTGACATTTTTACTCTTGAGAAGAAAGAGCAATGTTCTAGCATGCACAGAACATATGCTAATCGGCTGCACTCTTCAGGCACAAATGAGGATAATGTGTTCATTGTTTAGACACTGGAATTGTTCATTACAAAATGACACAGTGTTTGCCAATTTTGTCTTCATTATAAATGTAAATATTAACTGGCGATATGCAAAAGAATACAAAAAGTCAACAGCAATTAATTGGCTTCTGCAGTAATTAGCAACTGTAAGGCAAACACTTAGGAGCCGTTGTAATTGTCTGCATTAGGAATACACCTCCTGTACAGATCTAATTAGCAATTTAAATAGTTCAGAAATTATATGCCTCTTGCCTTTACACTCCCTGAAGTACTGTTCATTAATGGGGGAAAAAATTGCTAGTAAATGTCATTTGCATTGTCTTGCATTAAGGGCTCTACATCAAAGCCTCCGTTACTGCCTCATACTGAATAATTCTGAGCTGTGGCTTGTGGACCAATACAGTGGTAATTAGGCAATGATGCCTTTGTAAACATGTGGCACAAAATCTGACAGGAGTTTATTTTCCTGTGAGGTATCACCTCCATGATTTAAGCTGTAAATAAGAAGGCGGCGAACTATAAGATGTTTATAGCTAAAATAAGTAAATAAAGATTGAAAGGAATATTGACTCTTTGTGGGCCATCAAAGTGACGGTTAAAAAATTATCTTTGAGAAACTTTGCACAAAATTTTAGTTACTCATGTAATTTTAGCAGTGAAGTTGATATAGATACTAATGGGTATGACTGGAGAGACTGGCCAAAATTACTAAGGATTATACTGGCGGCAAAGTAGTTTTTGATGATATTTATGCTATGTAGTGAGAGTTACAGGTAATACATCAGGTCCACAATGAAAGTCTAAAGTACAACTCAGGTGCACTGTATTTCATAGATGCCTCATTCAGAACTGAAATCCTCTGGTTACCAACATTTTGATTTATCCCATTCAGTACTGAAGTGCATGGGTGGGTGTCATCTGTTGTGGATTCCAATTTCCAGTGTAAGAACATCAAGGAATAAAATGACTGGTGGAGACTTTGGAACTTCAGAAATTTTTAATTCAGTTAACTCTTGAAAAATTAAATCAATTACTTGGATAAAGAGAACCTTGTCATATTGTAGATATTTATTTGGGGAGCGACAGTCAAATACAAGAGAAGATTGAATCAATATTCAAAGTTGTATGAACAGGCTGAGAAAAAAAAATTAAGACATCAAAGATAAAACATAAGTAGGGATAAATTCACTAAACTTGAACTTGATTTCAAAATAACAAGATGTGAATAAGACCTGAGGATCTTTTTAAAAATAGATGATTGTAGTAAAAATTAGTCTTAGGGTGACATACCTGACAACAGACAATAAAGTTTCGAGGTGGATTCATAGGGATATATTATCTGTAAGAATGATAAATAATAGTCTCACTGAATTTTGCATTGCCTACATTTTACACTATGATTACATCTGCATGGTATACTTTAAGATGGACAGGAACTAATTGGAATATGTTGAAGAAGGTTAAGCAGCATGGAGCATCTGAAGCCATGCTATGTCTCAGGAGAAATGGTTCATAAAATGTAAAAACCTACATCTGAAAAAATAATTCCTCCAATAGCTTCAGAACTGCCACATAGGAGCCCATGGGTGGCTCAGTCAAATGGGGATCTCCCTTCCGCTCAGGTCATGATCAATCTGTGTTGTGCTCCCTGCTCAGTGGGGAGCCTGCCTCTCTCTCTGCCCCTCCCTCTGGCTTATGCTCTTTCAGGCTCTCTCAAGTGAATAAATAAAATCATTTAAAGAAAAGAACTGCCACGTAGAATGGTTAGAGAATCATTTTGCCTGGCCTCACCAGGACAGAACTGGGATTGCCACAGAAATGTTGTTTGATGATTTTAGCTTAACATATAAAAAAAAGTTTAAACAATTGGAGGTGGCGGATAATAGGAATGGGTTGCCTTTTAGATTTTACTAAAAGAATCTACTTTCCTGTCACTACTCCTTCTAAAATCCTGCGTTGATAAGACAGTACTTACGTTGTCTCCAATTATGATAAAGCAAATGTAGGGAGGAATGTTCATTGCCACCTATTGGTAAAAACACAGAACTAAAAAGGATTCAAGAGCATCTGTTTATTCTGAAGTCAGAATTTATGAGCAAACATAATATTTACTGGTTATTCTAATGGTTATAAATTAAAATTTGTGAATGGAAGTCATGTGTTTATTTTGTACAATGGCCATTTCAATGGAAAAGTCCCCACTTTAAAATCAGCATAAATGTAAATATAAAGAAAGGACAATTGCGCGGTATGCTAAAGGATGCATTCAAATGTAAAAAACAAAAAAGCTAACTTATGCATCGACCTTTAAGAAATGAAACAGGAATAGTGGTTATATCATATTTGTGTACTTCATGTCATTTTTCATTATTTGCTTGTTTATAACATCATAAAAGCACAATATTTTTTAGCTAAAATATTTAGGAACTATTGAAAGATTTTATAAGATGAATGATGACAACACAAATTTAATTTCATACTTATATAGTTTCTTGATGTATAAAACAGACTGGTTTTGTGTTTATAATTAAATACAAATGTAAAGTTTGTGATTATTAAATTGTCAGTAGAGATAATCTTTGGAAATTTAGCTGAAGTATTAAATTATGGCATTAATGGGTTATTATTCTACTTTCAACTGAAGACCCCCTGCAAATATATGACTATGTCTCATAAATATATCTTTCATGTTTTGTTATGAATAATTTCACAAACACTTGCTATATGTCTGGAACCATTGTACATGTGGAGGATATAACAGGCAATAGGAAAGGTATAGGCCCTTACTCCTGAGGCTTACAATCTATTTTGGGGAGGTGGGACAGAGGTGAATACACACTCTGGACAATAAGCAAACAGTCATTTCAGATAAAGGCAAATGTTACAAAGGAAATAAAACAGAGTCATACAGATGGTCATCAAGGGGAAGCCCTTTGCAACAGGTGGTATGGGAAGGCCTTTCCTTACAAGGTATAGTGTTTGAGAAGAGTTGCTAATTCTCAGAACCCAGCTGTGCAAAAAATCTGGGAGAAGAGGATCCCAGGCAGAATAAAGATTTGATGGTGTAAGGTATATGCTGACATTACACTTTCATGTTTAAACAATTGTGAGGGAAAGGAGGAATATATGCCCAGAATATGGAGTAGGACAAAGTGGTAAAAAAGTCTGGGAAGATAGACTAAATTCTTGTGGGTCAGTTAAAGAACGTCTATTTTGTCCTAAGGTCAATGGAAAGCATTTGTTTAGTCTTAAGTTAAGTAAGAGGCAGGCTAAATTCGACAGCATCCTACTTTTCGTAAATAAGTTTCACTGAAATGCTGTCCCATACATTTGTTTACATCTCTGTATTATCTGTGGCTGTTTTCATACTACATGGCAGAGTTAGGTATTTTTAACGAAGAGCATATGGCCCACACAGCCTAAAGTACTTACTATCTGATCCTTCACAAAATCATATGCCCATCCTCAAGGAATGGTATCTTTTGTTTATTTTGGTTTACAATGCTGTAGAGAAAGACTGGGGGGGGATATAAAAAGAAGTTAGGAGGCTATTGATATAGCCTCGGTGAAATATGGTTGTGTTTTAGACTAGGCTATGAATAATGGAGGTGGGAGAGATAAAAAGTGGGAGATGTTGAGGAGCTAGAGCTAAAGGTATTTGCTAACAGTTTACATGTGTGGGTAAAATTAAGAAAGAAATCAAGAATAATTCCTGGAATTTTGGTTTGAAAACCTGCATGGAAGATGATTTATATTTAAAATTGTTATTTATAAAACTTTTAGGACTAAGAATTACATTTTTAATGATAGGCAGAAAAAATAAAACTTTTTTTTATCATATGAAATAGCAAGGCCTATCTATCATTAAAAATACATGAGTTTGGAATTAAATAAAACCTGCTTAGTCAAGTATTAGCTGAGGGTCTTGGACAAGCTACTTACCACCTCTGAGATGAATTTTTATAAGTTAATATTACAAGTTTATTAATAATTATATAGAGACATCATATGATTGGTTTTTTCCCAGCTTTATTTTTCACTTTTTCAAGTTTGGGTAAAATATACTTTAATTTATCATTTTCACCATTTTGCAGTGTACAGTTCAGTGGCATTAAGTACACTTGTGTGCATGGTAGTGTACACCACCATCCACCCCCAGAACATATTTCATTTTTCAAAACTGAAACTGAATTAAATGATAGTCCTCATATCTCCGTCTCCTGAGCCTCTGCCAGCCACCATCCTACTTTCTGTCTCTATTAATTTGACCACTCTTGGTACTTTATATAAGTGGAATCACGTGGTATTTGTCCTTTTGTCATCAGCTTATTTTACTAAGCATAAAGCTTTAAGATTCATCTATCTTGTAGCTGTATCAATATCTGTCCTTTCTGAGGCCGAATAATAGTCCATTGTACATATATGCCACATTAGATTTATCCAATTTGGTACAGAACCGAAGTTTGTGTCCCCCTTGGTTCCAAATTCATCTGTTGAAACCGATTTCCCAATGAGGTGGTATTTGGAGGTGGGGCCTTTGGGAAGTGAATAGGTCATGAGGGCGGAACCTTTATGAATGGGATTAGTCCTCTTTTAAAAGAGTCCCCAGAGAGCCCCACATCCGTGAACCAGGAAGCGGGTTCTCACCAGTCAGTAAATCTGCCAGTGCCTTGGTCTTAGACTTCCTAGCCTTCAGAACTATGAGAAATAAATTTCTGTTGTTTATAAGGCTATCGTATTTTTGTCACAGAAGCCCAAACCCACTAAGATACCATTCATCTGTCAAGTTCCTTTCACCTTTTGACATTTGTGGATAATGCTGCTTTGCACCTGGGCGTACAAATATCTGTCCAAATCCAGCTAGCTTGCTTGCTTTTCCTTCCTTCCTTCCATCCTTCCTTCCATTCTTCCTTCCTTCCTTCCTTCCTTCCTTCCTTCCTTCCTGCCTGCCTGCCTGCCTGCCTGCCTGCCTTTTAAAGATTTTGTTTATTTACTTGAGAGGGGGAGAGAGTATACACATATGAGCAGGGGTAGGGGCAGAGGGAGAAGGAGAGGGAGAGAATCTCAGACACCCCACTGAGCACGGAACCTGAGGCAGGATCAGGACCTGAGCTGAAATCAAGAGTCAGACACTTAACCAACTGAGCCACCCAGGTGCCCCTGTCCAAGTCCAGCTTTCAGTTCTTCTGAATATTTACCAAGAAGTGGAATTGCTCAGTTGTAAGGTAATTCTGTGTGCAATTTTGTTGAGGAACAAGTGTACTTTTTCCATTGTAACTATGCTATTTTACATTTTTACCAATAATGCACAGGGTTCCAGTTTCTCCACATCCTTTCTAACACTTGTTATTTCCTGTTGTTGTTGCTTTTTTTTTATAATAGGTATTTTAATGAGTCTGAAGTGATATCTCATTGTGGTTTTGATCTGCATTTCTCTAATGATTTGTGACATTAAGCATATTTTCATGTCCTTATTGGCCATCTGTAGATCTTCTCTGCAGAAATGTTTCTTCAAGTCCTTTGTCCTTTTTTACAATTGGGTTGTTTGTTTTTCTGTTGAGTTGTAGGAGTTATTGATATATTGTGGATATTAACCTCTTGAGGTATATAATTTGGAGTTATTTTCACTTGTTTTTGGGTTGTCTATAAAAGACAGAGGTAAACTCTGTTGATAGTGTCCTTTGATGTACAGAAATATTTAATTTTGATGTAATCCAATTCATCTTTTTTTTTTTTTTACATTTGATGCTTGTACTTTTGGTGTTATATCCAGGAAATTATGGCCAAATCTAGTGTCACAAAGCTTTTGTCCTATGTTTTCTTCTAAGAGTTTTATAGTTTCAGCTCTTACCTTTAGGTCTTTGACCCATTTTCAATTAATTTTTGTATATAGTATAAGGGAAGGGTCCAAGATCATTCTTTATATGATGACATACAGTTTTCCCAATGACATTTGTTGAAAATATTGTCCTGTCCCCATTGTATGGTCTTAGCATCTTTGTAAAAAAATCACTTAATCATATATGCAAGGGTTTATTTCTAGGCTCTGGATTCTATTCCATTGACTTTTATGTCTCTCTTTAGGTCAGTACCATATTGTTTTGATTATTGTAGCTTTGTAGTAAGTTTTGAAATTAAGAAGTGTGAGATCTCCCATTTCATTCTTCTTTATCAGGACTGATTCCATGTGAATTTTAGGATGGATTTTTCTATCTTTAAAAAAAAACATTGCTGTGATTTTGATATGTATTGCATTGACTCTGTAGAATGCTTTGGGTAGTGACATCTTAACAATATTATGTTTTCTAATCTGTGAATACAGGGTATATTTCCATTTATTGGAGTCTTTTTTTTTTCAATTCCTTCAGAAATGTTTTTGCAGTTTTTAGTGTGCAAGTCTTTTTCTTCTTTGGGTAGGTATATTCCTAAGTGTTTATTCTTTTAGATGATACAAAATTGCTTTGAGGATTAAAATAAATGATGCTGAGGGAAGACTCGACAAGTCTCTCATGCAGAAGAATTTCAATAATTTATGTAGATACTTTCCACTCAAGAAGGTGGAGCATAACTCCTTATCCCTTAAGAGGTGAAGAAGGAGTAGCTGTGGAGAAGCCTGACAAACACTACCTCTGCTAGGTTATCAAGGTTAATATCAGCAGTGATAAGTCACATTGATAGTATATGCCTTTTGTATGATGTTTTGAAAATGGCACTTCTGCAGTGTTTCTTCCCAAAACCCATATAATCATGAGAAAAACATTGGGGGAGGGGGAAATTGAGGGATATTCTATGAAACACCTGACCAGTATTCCTCAAAATGGTCAAAGTCCTTAAAAACAAGGAAAGTCTGGGAAACGGTCTATGCCAAGAGTGGCCTAAGGAGACATGACAACTAATTATAATAATATACCTGGTTAGGATCTTGGAACAGAAAAAAAGGATATTAGGTTAAAAACTAAGGAAATCTGAATAAAGTATGGGCTCGAGTACAAAATAACATTTCAATATTGCTTTATTAATTATGACAGATACACCATACTAATGTAAAATGTTAACAATAGAAGATACTGGATGTGGCATATATGGGCACTCTGCACTATCTTTACAACTTTCCGATGAACCCAATGATATTTTAAAATAAAATAGTCACTTTCAAAATGATGCACGGAGGGCTGCCTGGGTGGCTCAGTTGATTAAGCATCTGACTCAGGCTTGGGTCATGATCTCAGGGTCCTGGGATTGAGCTATGTGTTGGGCTCCTTACTCAGCCGCACAGGACAATGAGGAGCATTCACCAGGGGCTGGGAGCCCCCGCCCGCCCCCCGGCCCCCCCCCCCCCCCCGCCATGCTCCCTCTCCCTCAAATAAATAAATAAAATCTTTAAAAAAAATGATGCCTGGAAGTCTAGCCTATTTAAGAGCTCAATACATTTTGGCTCAAATTATAAGAATGTTTCTATTATCTGATGATCTGTTGTTCTAGGTAATTTCTATTCCTACAATATTTGATTTCCTTTAATACAAACAATCCTGCAAACATATTTTGGCCACCAGGCTGCCTCTTAGTAAATGATTGTTATTTTCCTCAAATTGTAATGCACTGGAGGGAAGAATGTTGTTTTTAATAAGTGGGACTCACTCAATTGGGTATTCATTTGGAAGAAGTATACATCTTGAACCCTACCTCACACTGTACACAAAAATTAATTCCAGATGAGTTTCAGGTCAAATTTGTGAAAGATGAACATTATAGCTCTTAAACAGAAGTATAGAAAAAAATTGTTAGTTTGGAGTCAGAAAAAAATTTTAAAAATACTTCACAGAAGTACTAACCATGAAAGGTATATGGGTGGATAGGAATATATTAAAATTATGTACTCTTTGTCAGGAAATATGATTAAGAAAGTGAAGGCAATATACAAGGTAAGACTAGATATGATGAATATATTTGATGAAACTCTATCAGTATATTTAAAGTATTTTACAGATAAGCTGACAAATTAATAGAAAATCAGACAAAATACTTGAACAGATATTTCCTAATTGATTATACATAAATGAATATATGAACTGATGCTAACTTCATTAGAAATTAAGGAAAAGCCAAAATATAATAATCCTACACATCCATCAGAATGGATGGGATGAAAAAGATGAAAATGAAAAATGCAAATGAAGTCATGGAACACCAGAATTCTTGCACATGTTGCCAATAGAAATGCACCTACCTTTGGGCAATAACTTTGGAAAATTACTTGGCAATATCTGTAAAGCTGAATATACTCATTCCTGATTCCATGCCTAGCTATGATCCAATACGAATGCATACATTTGTTTCCCAAAAATATATTCTTGAAAGTTTATCACAGGGTTATTTGTAATAGTCCCAAGCAGACAACTACCCAACTACTAGTCAACAGAAATGGGGTATATTCACTAACTGAAATATAGAAAACAATAAAAATGAATGAGTTATAACTACCTGTAAAATATGAATGCATTCCAAACAAAATGTTGAACAAAATAATCCAAATATAGCCTCTCCAAGAGTACATGCTGTATGATTCTATTTGTATAAAATACAAAGTGAAGAAGATATACTAGTCTATGATGCTAGACATAATGGTTATTTTTGTGTGTTTCATGTAGGTGGTGACTGGAAAAAAACAAAATGAGAGGTGTTGTGGGGTCTGGTAATTAATGTCTGCTTTTTTGATCTAGTTACTGGTTACACGGGTTTCATTTTGTGAAAAATCATTGAGTCTTACATTCAGATATGCACACTTTTTATACATTACTCTTCAATAAAGAAATTATCTTTAAAATTGTTTCCCACAACATTGAATAAAATATCAGAGTTTCCAACTAACTGGGGAGAAATTGACCAGTGGAAAAATTAGCCATGTGTTACTAAGGAAGGAAAATACAATTTTAAAATCTAATTTTAAAAAATACAAATAAAATTTATATCTGACATGCCTCTGTAATTTTCCAAAGGGATACAAAAATGTTCTTCAAAAGATTTTAATCTTTATTCTTTTCTTCTTTATCAGTGTTATGCATTTCCTAATAGTAAATTTCAGAATCCCTTCTAGAAAAAGAAAGTTAAATCCTGGAAGATTAGCAATTTTCCATTAAGCAATCATTATTTTTGCTCAGGAATTATTATACCAACTCTTAAAAATTTTTATGTAAAATATAGATTCCAAGTGCTGTTAAATACTGTAAATTAGCTAACCTCTAGAATAGAAATCATTTACTTCTTTTGCCCTTTGCTCTTACCATGTTGGATAATCCAGATTGTTTAAATAATTACATAATTAGTGAGTGATTCATTTAGTGGCTTGTTGTCTTAACTGCTTTTGATATAGAAAAACTTATGCCTTTTACTTGAAAGGATACATTGTTTCTTAGTGAAGCTCATATTTTGTAATATTATTCTTTTGTCTGAGTTAAAGGAGGAGGATGTTAGATTTCAGTCAATTTTTGGAGTACTCATCAATTATCAACCAGGAGCCTAAAGTATGCTAAAAACATTAAAATAGACTAAATAAGGATACACCTAATACTCTGTTTTCAATACATTTTACTAATTGTGGGTAGGACAAGCAAAGTAATACATAATAATGAGCACACAAGTTAGAACTAAACTGAAAGGCAGTATATTTAGTTGCAATTCAAAAAAGGAGAAATTAGGGTTAAAGACAGTGGTGCTTAAATTTGACTGCAGGTTAGAATCACGTGGGAAGCTTGTAGAAGCTTTTGTGTGTGATGATGGAGGAAGCTGGCTTCCAGTAATGACTAAGTATCTCCTATTAGCCTAGTCATCCCACAGATAAGAACTAAAAATTCTAGATAAAATAAAATAAAATAAATAATAATCAGAAAAACACTGGCTATTGACTAAAGAAAACAGAGAAGGGAATTAACAATTGAAAGAAGTAACTGGCCCTGAGAAAGTTTATTATTTTACAGCTTTATCCTATGATTGCTAGAACTCAGATAGTGATAAACTGGTTTTACTAGTTTGAAGAAGCAGAGGACAGAGTTCAGGGGAAAGACAACAGCTGAAAAATGAGGGGAGAGGGTCTTAAAAAGGAAGCAGCCAGGAGAAGGGGAGCCCAGAATTATGTATATAAACACTCGCCAGAAAGTTTGACCCCTGAACTATGGATGTGTGGGTAAAATCCAAGTGGCTCAGATAAGTAACAAAGAAAAATTGAATTGAGATTTGAGCAACTGCCTAATGCAGGGAATGTAAAAGTTTTCTGTTTGAATTCAACCAAGTTGTTCTAAAAAAATCCTAAAAAATAGAACTCTCTTCACAGGAGCATAACAAAATCTAGAATCTATAATATATTACTGACCATGTCAAAACTTAACTATACGTATGAGGGGACATTAAAATGTCACCAATACTCAAGAAAATATACAATACAGTACATGAGGAAATAAGCTGACAAAGATGTATTTAAAACAGCTTGTTAATTATGCTCATGGACATAAATGAAAATATACAGAAAATAATTGAAGAGATAGGAAATCTCATGAGAGAAAGAAAAACTATGGAAAAGGCCAAATGGAAAACCTAGAACTGAAAAAAATGTAACATCTGAGATGAAATGTTAACTGTATGGTTTTATCTAGAGATTGAATATAAGAAACAGGTCAGTACAGAGGGTTTTTAGTTTGATGCAATCTCATTTGTCTGTATTTGCTTTTGTAGCCTGTGCTTTGAAGGACATATTTAAAAAATGATTTCCCAGAAAACGTAAAGAAGTTTTTCCCCTATATTTCCTTCTAGTAGTTTTGCACTTTCAGGTCTTTAGTACAGCAAAGGAAACATTCAACAGAGTGAAGCGACAACATGTGAATGGGAGAAAATACTTGCAAACCATACATCTGATAAAAGGTTAATACCCAGAATATATAAGGAACTCAACACCACAGCAAGAAAACAGATAACCCAATTAAAAAATGGGTAAAATATCTGAATAGACATCTTTCAACAGGAGACATACAAATGACCAACAGGTATCTGAAAACTGTTCAGTAATCATCAGTGAATTGCAAATCAGAACCACAATGTGGGACACCTGGGTGGCTCAGTCAGTTACGCATTTGCCTTCAGCTCAGGTCATGATCCCAAGGTCTTGGGATTGAGTCCTGAATCGGGCTCCTTGCTTAGCAGGGAGCCTGCTTCTTCCTCTGCCTGTCACACACACACACTCTCTCTCTCTGACAAATAAAGAAATAAAATCTTAAAAAAAAAAAAACCCAACACAATGAGATATCATCTCACATCTTTTAAAGTAACTATTTAAAAAAGATAAGAGGGCGCCTGGGTGGCTCAGTGGGTTAAAGCCTCTGCTTTCGGCTCAGGTCATGATCTCAGGGTCCTGGGATCGAGGCCCGCATCGGGCTCTCTGCTTGGCAGGGAGCCTGCTTCCCCCTCTCTCTGTCTGCCTCTCTGCCTCCTTGTGATCTCTCTCCCTCTGTGAAATAAATAAATAAAATCTTTAAAAAATAAAAAAATAAAAAATAAAAAAGATAAGAGATAGCAAGTGTTGGCAAAGATTTGGAAAAAGGGAATTCATGTGCACTGTTGGTGGGATGTAAGTTATAAAGCTATTATGGAGATCAGTATGAAGTTTTCTCAAAAAATTTTTAAAAATTTAAAAAAAATTTAAAAAATTAAAAACAGAATTACCATATGATCCAGCAATCCCTGGATATAATTCTGATTATATATCCAAAGGAAATGCTAACAGGTCCAAAGTTTCTTTTTGTACTTGCTTCATGAATATACTAAACACACTGAATTTTAGATTTTAAATGTGGGAATTTTTATCTCAAAGCTGTTTTTAGAAGCACAGTAAATAAAAGCAATTAGCCAGTGGAAGTCTTGACTGAACACAGGTAGGGAAATAATGTACAACAAAAAAAATAGTTACCATGAGCAGTGTAAGTAAATTAAGTGTAAGATTAAGTCAAATAGAATCTAAGTCATGTGAATGCTGATCTGTCAAGATGCATACTTCAGAGAGACAACTAGGAGAGTGGCTGAGTATTAGAGCTGTTTTTCTTTATTGGGTAGTCACATAGGATGTTACAATTTTCAAAAACTAATCTTGGGGGTACAGTTGAGACGTTGCTAAAATCACATGTTTTGACATTTCCTATTTCGTAGATGGTGGAAAACAAAATTTTCTGGTTGGTTTTTGCAGAATATCATTCAAATAGTAGATAAAAATAAAGTTGGTACCGTTTTAGTTCATTTGTTGCAGAATAACTTTAAGATACTAAATAAAAATCATTTGGCATTTAAGTCTTATTTAAGAAAAGCTTAAAGAAAACAAATAATTATCCTCTTTATTTCATCTATTACTTAAAAAAGAAGAAACTTCTTCTTTGGAAAATTATAAAATAATAAATAAGAATACCTCATTGTATACCTATGAAGTATTTTGTGTGTGTGCACGTGTGTATTTATAATATATAATATAAATATTATATATGTTCATATATAGTATGATATAAAATATGTTTATAATGTATTTATATGTAATGTATAATATGAATAATATATAATATGAATATTATATATAATATAAATATATATGTGTATAGGATATATTATATATAAATATATAAGTTGTAATACAATACAAGAAATGTTATGGTAAAATCAGATCACTCTCAATTTGTTGGTTTCGGTTGAATTTGGCATAATTATTTTGTATTTCAATTTAACAGTATCAGAAATAGAAATGCTATGTCATTTCATTCAGGACAGTTTATATTTGAGAATTTATGGTAAATTAAAATTTAAATGAAGAAGAGGATAGCTCTTCCCATCTCTGTAAATGGCTGGTAAAGGAATAAGTAAGCAAATTATAGTACACCCATTCATAAAAATGTAGAAATCAAGGCCGTAATTATAGGAGACATGGAAAATGCAAGTAGTCACAAAATAGAAAGCAAAGGTGGAGTATAATGTTGCATTCCTGGTATGATTGTAACAACATAAATATCAAGAATGCATATCAGGAAAGTATAGAAAAGAAAAAACAAAAATGAAGAAGTTGCATTAGTATTATCGGATTAGAGGTAATATATTTTTTGCTTTTGTTAAATTTTCTCCAGTTTTGTCATACCACTTCTATGATTTAAGGGGAAAATTAGTTAAGTCTTGATGTGCCTATAAATGTATATTACATATAATCTAAAGAGGAGGGAGGAAAATTAAAAATAGGTAAGATAAGACAAATTTCAGTACCAGTTCCTTCTGAAACAGCAGTATCTGAAATAATAGAATTTGTGTGTGTGTGTGTGTGTGTGTGTGTGTGTGTGTGCGTGTGCAAAAGTTCCAAGTATTCGGAGAAAAATATCTCGGAGAAAATATTTCTCCAAATACACTTGTGTTGTTTTATCTCTATGGGTAAGGGAAAAGAAGAGATCCTCAAAAAAAAAAAAAAAGAACAATATGTTTCTGAATTATGCCTTTCCAACTGGGCTTTAGGTTTCTCTGAAAAGAACATCAAAAACAACTTTTCCAGACAAAAGCTTGAGGTAATCAACAGCACCCTCAGGACTTGTTAACAAGTGGCCTCTTTCGGGGAAGACAACATTTTGGGTTCAAACTAGAGCATTTCTACCAGGAAAGGCTCCCATGGGATACAAACTCCTCATAAGTATGGACATGTAAGAGTCTTTGATGTTGGGGGAATTCTTGCAAATGGGTTAGGAATCACTGAAGCACTCTGACGGACTAGGGATTTCATTACCTAAAGGGGATAAATTTCATGTGAATTCTTGCCCAGAATGAAAAATTAGAGGAATAATTTATATGGGCATATCAAAAAGATATTTGCAATAACTGGATAATTCAGATAGCAAGTTATTTGCTTGAATTACTAGCATAATTGCCTAAAATTATTTGTAATGTGTGCATAGTTACTGTGTTGTTAACTTGGGATGTGCAATTGTGACCGTCAAAATTTGAAAGCTAAACCCTGTGATTTTCAAAGAATTCTCTACCCTTCTCCAAGACTGGTCCCCTTTGCTCTGTCTGTGGCACTTGGCCATGATGCTGAACTACTATTTGTTCATTTAACCTTAATTTATTCCTTCAATATCCAAAGAGGAAAAATAATGACAAGAACCACTGATTGAGCTTATTTTTACTACAGCAATGTTTGGCTCTTTAAAAGCATTTTCATCAAGATGGTTTATCTTCACATGGCAATCATTTATAAATGATGATAACATGGTTGGTAGAGGTGAGCGTATTTGTGAAGAAAAATGTGGTTGTACTGGTGTCATTGAGAAAATGAGAATGTAGCTTGTAAATTTGAAAACTCCTAAAAATATTTAGATTCTTCTGCATCTAGGAACAAACCCCAAATTGGCAGGGGTGGGGAGGGGTGGGGGCAGGAATAATTTGTTAGAAATTTCTGATTTTCTTTCCTAAAATAACAGATTAACTTAGTGTTCTTCCAAATGCTTTTAGATAGAGAATCATCTCTTCATATAAAATCTTATGTGGAAGCTTAATATATGTAAGAAACAAAATCCAGCTGCTTGCTTAATGTCACTTGGGAAATTCAGAGCTCCCTCATTTCAATGCCCAGAAATATCTTTGTGGAAATTCCAGAGTTCCCAATATCATACAGTTTAAAGATTCCTGTACTTGATGGTTATTTTTCTCTAGCATGTAGATAGCAGAATAATCTCAGTCACTTATATTTGTTTTGCAAAGTAATTTGAAGATTGCTGTCACAAGTCAGTACCCATTCAAATTAAATCTTCATGAGGAGGGGCGCCTGGGTGACTCAGTTGTTAAGCGTCTGCTTTCGGCTCAGGTCATGATCTCGGGGTCCTGGGATCCAGCCCTGCACTGGGCTCTGCTTGGCAGGGAACCTGCTTCCTTCTCCCTCTGCCTGCCTCTCTGCCTACTTGTAATCTTGTAATCTCTCTCTGTCAAATAAATAAATAAAAATCTTAAAAAAAAAGTCTTCATGAGGAATCCTCTTTCACCTAATTATCAAGAATGTTTTATTTTCAATAACAGTTTAAATTTATTTACATTTTTTAAATCGTAAAGGGTATTCATTTCATCAAAAAAATGAATTTTTGATACCTTTAAAAATGTGTTTTCTAATATTTTATCCCTCTGAAAGGAGGGAAGGAACAAATGAAGGGATAGAGTGAGTTCAAAACCAAACAATTTATCTTCAAATCTCTGAAATTTTTTCTATTAGTTCTTACTTATGTACAACTCTTCAAACTTTTCCTTCAAAATATGAGTTCTTCGGAGAGCTCTCTGGGCTATAAAGTCACTTTAACAGATGCCTCGCTCTTTTATTTCCCAGAGAGAGCTGTGTCGGAAGTGGGTTCTGATACCATAAGAGCAGAACTCATTGGAAACCAGCATGCCATCCTGATGCAACCAATATTGCAACGTAATTATCATTTCTGAGAGGGTATCTGTTCTAAATTTGTGATTTTCTCTTTATTAAGGAGAAAGGGCAAGAATCTAATTGAAACATCTCAAGAGAGTATTTTCATATTGGACTTTATTTCCCCCATCCCTCTCTTTCTGTGCAAATTAAAATGCTAGTCTGATTTATCTAGGTCTTTAGAAAAGAGTTTAGTCTATCTGCCTTTGTATGCCTATGGAAAGATTTTCCTTACATGGTTTAATTCCAAATAGGTCTTGTCAAACATAAAGGTACTTGTGGGGTTAAATAATTTTGATAAGAAATATTTTAATTTGTTTATTCTAATGTAAGCACCCCTAGACATGAAAGAAAATCAAAACATTTTTTAACCTTCTTCTGTCAAAAGGATAGTAATTTAGAAATATAAATTGTATACCGTGCTAGTTTTGTGGGGGTTTTTTTGTTTGTTTTTTTTTTCCTTCTCATAAGAAATGCTTTGTAGGACTGGTGGATGTAGGGTAGAGAATGTAGTTTCTGGCCAAGCTTTCAGTATTTTCTAAAGCTTCTTTTTTGGGGGGGGCAGCTTTCCTATGCATAAATAAAACCATATTTAGATAAGAGCAAAAGTTGTTATTGACTAAATATAAATTTTGGAAATAATCCTGGATAATTAAACAATTTTTAAAGTCTTTTGTAAAGTTTTATTGATGATTCAGAAACTTTTTGGTTTCCCCTACTGAAATAAGAGAGGAACTCTTTGCTCAGTAATTATTCCAACTAGCACCAAAAAAATTATCCACTGGAAAACATTCAAAATATGTAATTGCATCTGGCTTGGTGCTTTTGAATCAATAAAAGGTATTCTTCCACTCACTGAACCCAGAAAATTTCCACATGCTTGGGTAATGATGCTACAGAAATGTTTAATTATCATTCTTCTACCTGACCTAAAGCTGTTCGTGAGTTTTGGCAAAGAGAAAGGGAGACTCAAAAATTCAGCAAGGATCGGACTGTGGTATCTTTCCAATGTGGAGACCATATAATTATATATGAAAAGGTTCTCTGTTTCAGTCAGCGAAGTTTTGATGCAAAGCTGTACCCAGGGATTGCCTACCTTTTTTTATAGACAAGTGAATTTTGGCAAGCTACTTATTTAAAAACAATATGTAGGTACAACTCAAGAATGTGTGATCTCATCAATCTTTTGCCACATACCTGTTGGAAAATAGTACAGAATTAAAACACAGTACTGAGATGAGATGCCACTGGAAAGTATTTTAAAATACCTTACAATATGGATATTATGGATATAGTTTATATTTTTCACCCAAACTTTAAGTGATTGGCAGAGAATAAGACTGGCTTATTGTCCATCGGCAATAATAAAAAGTGATATCGGCTTCCTAGAGTGTATGATGCAGTTTTTAGATTTCGTTTTTAGTTAGATAATTATTTTGTTCAGAGAAGCACATAACTTCTCTTTGTATTATGTGGTGAAGGTGAATGAATGATTAAAAGAAAGGCTCATTCAGTGAAATGAAGAAGGGAACTGATAATTTAAAAAAGTTTCAGACACCTGGGTGGCTCAGTCAATTAAGTGTCTGCCTTTAGCTCAGGTCATGATCCCAGGGTCCTAGGATAGAGCCCTGCACTAGGCTCCCTGCTCCGCGGGGAGTCTGCTTTTCCCTCTCCCTTTGTTGCTCCCCCTGCTTGTGCCGTCTCTCTCTCTGTCAAATAAATAAGTAAAATCTTAAAAAAAATGAAAATTAAAAAAACATTTTCATACTATAAACAGAAAAGTAAGAGCATAATTCTAAAAATTGACTTTTCGTTGTCTCCTCTTAGTATTTAAACCAAATTGGGAGTTTTCCTTTAACTTGAGTTTATCCTGTATTTGTTTCATGCTTTAATAGCCCCAGGGCATTTATCTATAGGTTATTTTATTTGACCTTCTGTGATAGAATAATGTTCTCCACCAATGATCTCCACATCCTAATCCCCAAAACTGGTGAATATATTACTTTATATGGCACAATGGATTTCCCATATGCTATTAAGTTAAGGATCTTGAGGTGGGAAGATTACCAGTGATGATTTGGATGAGCCCAGTGCAATCACAGCAGTCCTTGTACGACAGAGGCAAGAAAAATCAGTCAGAAATGTAAAGTGACAAAGGAAGCAGAGAAGGATTTAAAAATGCTATACTGCTGGCTTTGAAGATGGAGGAAGGCATCCTGAGTCAAGGAACTCAGGTGGCCTTTTAAAGTTGGAAAGGGCAAGGAAACAGTTTCTGCCTCAGAGCCTCCAGAAGGCAACTGTCCGGCCAGCACCTTGATTTTAGTTATTGAGCCCGATTTTGGATGTCTGATCCTTAGAAATAAATTTATGTTGTTTTAATCCACTAGGATTGTAGTAATTTATAACAGCAGCAATAGGAAACCAATATAGCTATTAATAATTCTGAGATTTGAGAAGGTGAGACATTATCTCCAGTTTACAGGAAGATTATGATTTTTCCAGGATTCCGCAGTTAATGTGGCATAGCTGAGAGTAGAACCCAGGTTTTATGGCCTCAAGTCCAGTACTATTGTTCTACTTGAATTTATTTAGTTTCATCATTTTCCAGTATTTATTAGATAGCTCTGGATTCATTTCTGATTCCTGATATAATAAATTACCACAAACCTCATGGCTTAAAACAACACAGATTTATTCTCTTACGATTCTAGAGATCAGATGTCCAATATGGGTCTCATTGGGCTAAGGTCAATCAAGGTGTTAGCACATCTGCATTCCTTCTGGAAAATCTAGCAGAGAATTTGTTTCCTAGCCTTTCCAGCTTTTAGAGACCACTTGGATTCCTTGGTTTATGGCTCCTTCCTCCATCTTCAAGCCAACAGCGTAACATCTTCAAATATCTTTTTAACTAGAACCCCCGTTTCTTTTATCACATATTTCCTGATTTTAACTCTTCTATCTCTCTCTTATAAGACTCTGTGATCCTATTGGACCCATAGAGGTAATCCAAGATAATCTCCACATTAAGGTTATTAATTTAGTCACATCTTCAAAGTTCCCTTTACTATGTAAGGAACATAGTCGAAGGTTCTGGGGTTTGGGATATAGACATTTTGAGGGGGCATTATTCTGTCTACTACCATTTCCTATGTATCAAATATTGTCCTAATTTCTGAGAATAAGTTAAAATGCCCAGTATTGTTGGGATTCCACTTAGAAATATTGAATAGTTAGACATAATCTGACTTATGTCTTAAAAACTCATTCTTTTTCAATAAAATATAGTGGAGAGAGGAGGAATGGTAGAATGGAAACAGTTGTGTAATCAAGAGCTGTGTGAGGAGGTCTGTCTTTATTCTTTTCAGTTGTCTTGAAAACCTGGATAAGTAATAATTTACCTAATTTTGAAAATTGAGAAAAACTGGGTGAGGAGCATGTCTTGGGTTAGTTGGGATTAGAGGTGAGAATTAAGGAATTGGTTTCAAACATGTAGAAATTGAGAACTCAATAGACATCAAACCAGAGAAGTCCAGTCAGCAGTTGGACACGTGATTTTGAGTTCAGGATAGTGGATAGGAGTGAAAATTAAGGAACTTGGAAATCAGTGTAGGCACTTCTATCTGAGACTTCATGATCCAGTAGGTCCAACAATACATGAAATGCCTATGATAAATACACATGCTATATGAAGTCTTTTACAAACCCGAGTAGCAGAATCATAGTACAGACATCTAGGATTTCCGAGTAAATCTATGCCCCCTTTTGAAGGTATCTATCTCTTTTTGAGAAACAGTCCCTGGTTTGCTAGTAGGACATCACAAGGAATGAATACCTAATCAGAGAATAAGTGACTGAAGTTTAAGCTGCTCATCAGGAACAATGTATCTGAACCTCTGGGGAATAAGGTTGGGTACTCAGAGCAGCAATTTATCATGAAGTTGAAATGGTGTTTAGGAAATCAGGCTCCAGAAGGTCCACGAAGTACAAGTAAGTTGCAGGAGCAGACGATCCAGATTTTTTGACAACTTCTCCTGCATTGTCTCTTCTAATCTTCATCTGTATTCTCATGGTGGTTCCTTATGACCACCTAACTCAAGAGCATAAAACTTGAACCTGATTTATAGATGGTTTTGCATGATTTTCTGGCACTCACTTGAAATGGATGGCTGCAGAATTTCAGTCTTGGTTAGTTTGGTCTTAAAGAACAGTGGTGATGGAAAATCCCCAAAAGGGTAGAACATTAAGCAGTACATTTGACTTTTTACTTTGGCTCAAATGAGAGATACTTAGAAAGTGCACTGATATATGAACAGTTGCTAATACAACATGGTTTTGGACTGCACAGGTCCACCTGTGTATGGATTTTTTTCCAGTACATACAATACAATATTATAAATGTATTCTCTCTTCCTTATGCATTTCTGAATAGCACTTTCTTTTCTCTAGCATACTTTATTTAAGAATACAATATATAATACATAGAAATACATACAATATATACAATACATACAGTATATGCAGTATAATCCTTATAATATATACAATATATAATACATAGAAAATATAACACCTGTTAATCCACCAAGTTATTATAAGACTTTCAGTCAAGAGTAGGCTATTAATGGGGCACCTGCGTGGCTCAGTCATTAAGCGTCTGCCTTCGGCTCAGGTCATGATCCCAGGGTCCTGGGATTGAGCCCCACCTCAGGCTCCCTGCTTGGCTAGAAGCCTGCTTCTCCCTCTCCCCCTCTCCCTTTTTGTGTTCCCTCTCTCGCTGTGTCTCTCTCTGTCAAATAAGTAAATAAAATCTTTAAAAAGAAAAAAAGAGTAAGCTATTAATAATTAAGTTTTGGGGCAGTCAAAAATTATATGCAGATGTTTCAGCTGCATTTGTGGGGAGCTGGCATCCAGGTCTCCATGTTTTTGCAGGATCAACTATAGCTTGGAACTGAATACTTAGGGACTTTAAAAGAACAGGATTGAAAATGGTGACTAGATAAATAATTGGTACAAAAATCTTGTTTTTAATTGAATTTTTATGTTTTCCTGGTGTCTTTCCCTTTGTAAATTGTATATAAATTTTCCCCTACTGATTTAGAAGATATAATCTCATTTTGAATTCTAATGGTAGCTATCTTTAATTTTTTAGTAATATGTTAGAATCCACATTTACCTACAGTATTAACTGAAATAAATTCACAATAAATGCTGGCTAATCTTAACTAAAAAATTTAGCTCACTTTTATTTCCCCTTACAGAATCAATGAGGATTCTCATTACAATGACCTTGAGTCATGAAGATAAAATTGTAATATAATCTGTTTAGGAATGGAAGATTTTCATTAGATAAAAAAGTGTTATCAGAAAAATTGAAATAAAAACAAAGTATTGGAGCTTAAACGTCACCTTTCTATAATACCTCATTCTGGGGTAATGATGAAAAAAAATTAGTTATGCTAATAAACTTCCCACGTCCTTATAAATTTGTAGTATTTGCTTAGCAAAACAAATTTCTGAAGTCTTTGCAAGTTTTCCATTAATAACACTAGTGAAGTCCATGAAATCTTTTGTAAACTATGGATAATTTTTGTTTAGTTTCAGAGTCCTGGGCTTGAGTAAAGCTCTCAAGTGTGATAATGTGGACTTCTAAGGTAAATGTTAAACTTGGCAGAGACGGTCCATGAAGACTGAATATGTCATTTGACCTCTTGGTGACTCTGTGGCCTCATTTATAAATTGGAGTTTATGTTGAAACACTGCTGGAAGTATGATCATGTAATTGGCTCCAGAGCTCTCCAGAGCACCCTCCAAACAGAGTATGAAAGATGCCTGGTGCCTGAAACAAACCATCAGAAAAATAACAGTGACAAGGAAACAAATCTAAAGAATTAAAAATAGCCGATAGAATCTAGCAACTACTCAGATACAAGAGATTCAAGCTTGCAACTTGAGATACAAGCTCTAGAACAACGGCCAGCCTGTTTCTACAGAGAGTTAGTTCTACGGTTTTTTATGAATCTTTACTGCATCTCTTGCCACCAATATCCTCTGCCCTCAGATTTTAAGCATAAAAAGAAACTTTGGGTAACTAACTTGAACATTGTCATACAAATATCAATTTTTCTTGTAAATCTGTCTTAAATATTTTACTGTAAGTCAATTTGGGAAGCACAAGGGGATGCTACATCTATACCTACTTCAGTCAATGTCTTATAATTGCATTATTCATTATTATTTTTCCAAACATAGATAGACCTGTAAGAATCAGAATGAATACACAGTCTTCAAACTGATTTGTCAAAAGTACTGGAATGGCTCAGTCTTTTAATCAATTTTATATACCTGAAGCATGCACAGAAGAAAATGTTACCAGAGATTTTAACAAGATTTTTAACTCTTTTGTAGGAGAGCCTGAAAAACAGCTGGAAGACAGAGCTAGTAAGATGACTGTACAATTCTCATCCCATTTAGAATTTTAACTTCTAGCCGAATTGGCTTTCCTCTTAACCAATTACTTAATCCATTTTGAAAGTTTCAAGGAGTCTTATTCGAGAATTTGAGGTCCTTTGTGAGAGTGGCCTTCTGAGAGCATGAAAGCTCTGTGATTGCTTTCTCTTTACATCTGGAAACTAGCAGAGCACTTTGGAGTTAGAGCTGACATAAAAATGGAGCCTGACTTGGAATTCTGTGGAAAGGGTGTTTAGAAAGTGAATAAAACTGGAATTTATAAGCTGCACAAAATTAGCTATGTGGCTGTTTATATTAAATGTCTCCAGCCTTTGGCCGATCAGGTGACATCCTCCAGCTTCCTGCTGTTAAAGTAAGACTCATGTCATTCTTGACAAGTCTTGTTATAAAACATAATCCCAGTTGCTTTGTAAAACTTAAATAGCAAGATTACAAATCAAAACAAAACCCTGAGAAAGAAGCTTTGAGAACAATAATTTTAAAGGTATTTTTACTTTTCTATTTAAAAAAAAAAAAGTTGGGAATTGGTGAACTAAGAATAGTTAGAATTAAGACCAAGAGAGGAGAAATAGGGAATAGAGATGTTCGAATTTTTTTTTTTTAAGATTTTATTTATTTGACAGAGAGAGACACAGCGAGAGAGGGGACACAAGCAGGGAGAGTGGGGGATGGAGAAGCAGGCTTCCCGCCAAGCGAGGAGCCCGATGAGGGACTCGATCCCAGGACCCTGGGATCATGACCTGAGCCAAAGGCAGGTGCTTAACGACTGAGCCACCTAGGCACCCCAGATGTCTGAATTCTGCTGCTGATGATACTTGGTGAATACTACCTTGTAGGGATGATTGATCATTTCCTCTAGTGGAGTGCCTTGTGCTTCAGGAATGAGGGGCCCAGAGGATAAACCTTATTCCTAAGTATTAGCAACTAAGCCAAAGTGCCCTTCTTAGAGATTTTTGTTATACTGTTATAGATTCCCCATTTCTTTTAGTGCTGTGATCAGAGAGAGAATGGGGAGATCTGCTTTATAATCAGCATATTTTGTACGGGTTCTGGGATTCTCCATTTAAGTTGCCAATCAGACATTCAGTGAGCTAATTGACCTGAAGCTCATATTATAAATAATGGGAGAATAATGAACAAAGGAAAGGAATGGTCCTTACCCTTAAGCATATAATACTCTACAGGGAGGAGTAGACATAAAACATTCCAAAGAAACTAGCTAAGGGGGCGTTTCACTGCTGGTGGGCGTTGGAAGAAAAGCTCAAATTGACCACAGTCTCATGTAGTCTAGTGCAATGGTGTGTGTGGGTGTGTGGGAATGGGTTTGGTCGGGGGTGGAGTTGAATATCTGTTCCATGTGATCACTCCCTCTATGGGGCCCACAGCATATTCTTTGCATTTGGTTTCACAGCCCATTTTAGGTGAGGTTGGGCGAGAGGGATAGTTGAATGTCACATGACTTAGGCATCACTCCTTTTGATTAGCAAGAGGTGTGTTGGCTCTTCTCAGGGGGAGGTGTCTTCTGGACTACAATGGGAAGGACAGCTATTAAAGCTCTTCGGTACTGGTGTTTTACTGAGCTGACCTACCTGGATATTGGACCTCATTCAGAGTGCTGGTCTGGCTCCCTGGTGGTATTGACAGAGTTTTTTGTGGAAAGCTAGACAATTGCTTGAGCAGGTTTTGTTCCTTTACAGTTGATCTGTCCATGTGGGATCCCATAGTTCTGGGGCTCCTATCCCACTACCTGTTCATGCTCCTTCCTCTTCACCATGTCTGTACTCCAATAATATCCAGACCCTGATACAATTATCTAGTTCCCAAGGGTCAAGGAAAACTAATACTTGGTCATCCAATATTTAATTTTTTAAAGTTATTATTGTTTCATAACTGGACTATTGCTCTTGAAAACAGAAACCAGGAATCAGACTCTTTTATTCTCTGGTTCTCTTGTAAATAAATCCTCCTCCGAAGCAATGAAATGTCTCCTAACCTTCAAAAAGGGGGTGTGGCAATGTAATAGAAAGTAAGGGGGAAAAATAACACTGGTTAATTAGTAAATGTTACTATACTGTATACAGGTGCCCCTTGATAGGTTTTGTCCTAAAATCAATTATCCATGAGCCTGTGTTTATAAATTTAGCAGTTTTTCCCCCTTGAATGTGATTCAGTATTATAAGGAACATCTACTGCCATAGGACGTTAACTCACACTGATTATTTTTGAGTCTGCTTACTTTGTAAAAATGCTTTCCCATGCTTGGATATTGGAAATAATACTACAATGAACAGAGAGGTCCAGATATCTCTTCAAAATACTGCTTTCATTTCCTTTAATAAACACTCAAAAAAGGGATTTATGGATCATATGGAAATCCCCTTTTTAATTTTTGGAGGAACCTCCATACTGTTTTCCACAGGTGGCTACACCAATTTACATTCCTACTAACGATGCACAAGGGTTCTCTTTGGTGTGCACATCCTCACCAGCACTTGCTATCTCTTGTCTTTTAGTAGCCATCCTAACAGGTTCCAAGCTGTGGTTTTGATTTGCATTTCCATGCTAATTAGTGATGTTGATTACCTCTTCATGTACCTGTTGGTCATTTAATTTTCTTCTTTGGGAAAATATCTTTGGGAAAATTTCAGGTTCTTTCCCCATTTTTTTAATTGGATTGTTTAGGGTTATTTTGCTATTGAGTTTTATGAGTTCCTTATATATTTTGGTTATTAACCACATGAGATAAGTGGTTTGAAAATATTTTCTCCCATTTTGTAGGTTGTCTTTTCATTTTGTTGAGAAGGATCTTGGTTTGATGTAGTTTATTTTTGCTTTTGTTGTTTGTGCTTTGGGTGTCATATCCATAAAATAATTGCCAAGACCAATGTCAAGGAGCTTTTTCTCTGTATTTCCTCCAGGAGTTTTAGGGTTTCAGGTCCTACATTTAAGTCTTTGGTTCATTTTGAGTTTATTTTTTTCTGAGTGGTACAAGATAGGGGTCCAATTTCATTTTTCTGTATTTGACTATCCAGCTTTCCCAACACTATTTGTTGAAGAAACTATCTTCTCTCCATTGAGTATTTTTAGTTCCCTTGCCAAATATTAGTTGTCCATATATGTGTGTTTATTTATGGGGTCTTGAGTCTTTTTCATTGGTCCATGTATCTGTTTTTATGCCAGTATCTTACTATTTTTATTATGTTATCTTTGTAAAGTAGTTTGAAATTAGGAAGGGTGATGCCTACAGCTTTGTTCTTCTTTTTCAGGATCATGTTGGCTATTTGGAGTCTTTTGTGGTTCCATGAATTTTAAGGTTGTTTTTTCTATTTCTGTAAAAAAAAGTCATTGGAATCTTGATAGGATTTCATTGAATCTCTACATTATTTTGAGTAGCACAGACATTTTAATAAAATTAACTCTTTTAATCCACACACACAGGATATCTTTCCATTTGTTTGTGCCTTCTTCATTTTATTTTTTTAACAAATGTATTGTAGTTTTCAACATACAGGTCTTTTAACTCCGTGAGTAAATTTATTCCTCAGAATTTTATTGCTTTTGATGCTATTGTAAATGGGTTTTTTTTCCCTTTCATTTTCAGATAATTCATTGTTAGGGTATAGAAACCTAACTGATATTTGTATTTTGATTATTCTACAACTTTACTGAATGTATTAGTTCTATCTAATAGCTTTTTGGTTGAGTCGTTAGGATTTTCTATATAGAGGATCAGGTTATCTGTAAATAGAGACTGTTTTACTTCTTCCTTTCTGATTTGGATGTCTTTCATTTCTTTTTCTTGCCTGATTGCTCTGGCTAGGACCTCCAGTACTATGTTGGATAGGAGTGGTGAGAGTGGGCATTCTTATCTTATTCCTTATCTTAGAGGAAAAGTTTTCAACCTTTCACCATTGAGTATGATATTAGCTGTGGGCCTGCCATATCTGCCCTTTATTAGATTGAGTTACATTCCTTCTATACCCATTTTGTTGGAAGTCTTTGGCTTTAATGGATGTTGAATTTTGTCAAAATTTTTTATGCACTAATTAAGATGATCATGTAATGTTTATCTTTCCTTCTGTTAATGTGATGTATCACACTTATTTATTTGCATTTCTTGTACCATCCTTGCATTCCAGAGATGGATCTTATTTGATTATGGTGTGTAATCCTTTTAATGTGCTGTTGAATTCAGTTTGCTAATATTTTATTGAGAATTTTTGCATCTATATTCATCAAAGATATTGGCCTATAGTTTTCTTTTCTTGTGGTTTCTTTTCTTTTTCTTGATATCTGACTTTGATATCAGGGTAATGTTGGCTTAATAAAATAAATTTGGTAGTGTACCATCCTTTTCAGTTTTTTCTGGAGTTTGAGAAAGATCTTTAAATGTTTGGTAGAATTAATCAGTGAAACCATTTCTCCTAGACTTGTTTTTTGGGAGGTTTTTGATTGCTGATTCAACGTTCTTACTTGTTATTTGTGAGTTTAGATTTTCTGTTTCTTCATGGTTCATTTTTCGTAGATTATACGTTTCTAGAAATTTATCCATTTCTTCTAGGTTGTCCAGGTTATTGGTATACTGTTGTTCATAGTAGTCTCTTACGATCCTAAGTGCCCACTTGATGGAGAGTTGACAAAGAAAATGTGGATGTAGTACATTGGATACACTATATTCAATACATACAATGGAATGTTATTTACCCTTAAAAAAGAAGGAAACCCTGCCATTTCCAGTAACATGGCTGAACCTTGAGGACATTATGCTAAGTGAAATAAGTTGGAGATAGAAAGACAAATACTGTATGATCTCACTTTTATGTAGAATCTAAAAAAAAGCAAACTTGTAGATGCAAGAACAGATTGGTGGTTGCCAGAGGTTGGAAGTTAGGTGGCAGAAGTGGATGAAGGTGGTCAAAGGGTACAAACTTTCGATTACAACATGAATAAGTTTGGGGGATATAATGTACAGCAAAGTGAGTAGAGTTACTTTATATTGTTTGTTTGAAGGTTGCTAAGAGAGTACATTTTAAAAGTTCTCACCACACACACGCACACACACGTGTGTGCACGCACACACACATACACATACACACAAAGTAACTATGTGAGGGGATGACTTTGTTATGTAACTTTGTGGTGGTAACCATTTCGTAGTATATACATATGTCAAATCATGTTTATACCTTAACTTACACAATGTTATTGTCAATTATAGCTCATTAAAATTGGAAAAAAATAGGCCTTCCTCTCTGCAGTTTAACTGTCAGTTGTTACGTCCTAGGACTGTCCTTTTATTTATCTCTAATGGCTAGAGATACAGGTTACTGTCTTCAATATAATGTATTTTGGGAAATTAGGTTATTGACTTGTTTTGGAATTATGTATAAGAAAGAATAATTATCTCTGGATAGAGTTAGAGATCAAGGACTGCCTTTTAATTTGAGGGAGTTTTGTCTGTGTATTGGTTTTCTTATTGCCTGATCCATATTGATGATGTAATCATTATAACAAGATATTAAAATGGTACTCTTTACATCTCAGTTTCAGTTATATAACCAACAGCATAGTTGGCAAGGAATTTAATCGTCCAAAGTAAAGGACTAGATTACATACAATAAAAACATTTTGTAACTTCTTTTTTCTTTTAAGCTGAAGAGACTGAAAGAGAAGTTATAATTTGAGGAGAGAATTTTCTTTGATGAAAGCCATCAGTGAGGAAGGGGAAAGAATTTCTTTATTCGTATTTTAGATCTGGGAGAGGTATTTTGATACCAGGCCCATGGAGCATGGGGAACTGACACTGGAAAAAGGTGAAGGGCAAGAAGGTGGCTGAATCAGGCTGTACAAACAAAGTGGAAAATTACAGTAAAGAAGTCATTGAACTTCTTTCTACTGGCCAAAGGTGTGTTTCAGGGGGTTATAATGCTAGGGAGCCACCTTGGGATTATCCTAAATCTTGCCCAAGTGGGCCACATAAAGAGGTGAGTGGCAGACATAGCCTGATAGCATATTAATGGCTGCTCAGAGCTGAGGCAGGAGTCTTAAAACAGTCTTCTGGAGAAGATTCATTCATCTGCATTAGAGTGACTGCAGTTCAGCAATTCTCAGTTGTATTAGTTTTTTTTATTGTTGTCATAACAAATTACCACAGATTTTGTATCTTAAAACAACACAAAATTATTCTCTTGCAATTATACAAGTCAGAAGTCTAAAATCAAAGTGTAATCGAGTAATCTGTTTCTTTGCCTTTTCTAGCTCCTAGAGGCCACCCTAGTGAAACTGTGGCTCCTTCCTGCATTTCCAAAGCCAAATCTCTCTCTAGCCCTTTTCTTCCATCGGCATATTGCCTTTTGTGTCTTGGATCCTACTGTCTCTTCCTCACATGGATGATCCAGGGTTATCTCCCTATCTCAAGATTCTTAATCACGTTTTCAAAGTCCTTTTTTTTACCATGTAGAGTAATGTATTCACAGGTTTGGGGGAGTAAGACATGGATATCTTGGGGAGGGATCCTATTCTTCTAACTTACCAGTGAAGGAAGGTAGCCCAAGAGCCCACCAAAGTACCAGGAGAGTCAGAATCAACTTTAAACAGTGCCAGGCTAAAAGAATCTTGGCACCAGCTCAAAAGAGTAAAATTCAAGAAGACATTTTTCTGCCGCTTACTGCCCCTACTTCTCTTTCCTTGACCCGAAGGATAAGAAATTTTTGTTGGCAAACTGGGGAAGAAGAGAGAAATACAGGCTAGGGAAACAGAGAAGAGTGAATCATTTTATCCTACTGTCCTATTTTAAAATTCCCACCTAAAACCATGTTGAGTTGAGGGAGAGGGGAAGGTTTTATTTTGAGTAAAGTTCAAAGTTGATTTATTATTGTGGAATGGATGTTACAGTTGTTGACTCAAAATTACCAGAGGAGGGTGACTGGGTGGCTCAGTTGGTTAAATGGCTGCCTTCAGCTCAGGTCATGATTCCAGGGTCCTGGGATCGAGTCCCACATCGGGCTCTCTGCTCGTCTGAGAGCCTGCTTCTCCCTCTGCCCTCTGCCTGCTGCTCTGCCTACTTGTGCTTTCTATCTCTCTGTCAAATAAATAAATAAAATCTTAAAAAAAATTACCAGAGGATATTATTATTATCATTTAAGAGTGACCAGACAGATTTTATGCCCAGAACTCATCTAAAGATGGTAACAAATTGCATCCACAAAGTAGATTTGAGTAGGCAGTGCCAGTGGGGTTGGAGGTAGGAGAATTAAGCTGTTTCCTTATTGAACTTTGAAGGTTATGCTTCTTCAACATAATGGTTATATAATATAATCCCAACTTGCATTGTTTTATGCACATGAAAAAAACAGACAACTGAAAGATGACAAAGGTGATCATGTAATTGGACCGTTAAGAAGACATTACCATGAACTAGAGTTTGATGTTTTAATTCCTGGACTTTCCAAGGCTAAGAAATGGTTTAAGTGACAGGAAAAAAGAAAGAAGTGAACATAGAAACTATAGAAAAGTAATTGCCGACAGTGACAAACAGAAAGAAAAACTGAAGTGGCAAGATATGGAACCACTGATAGCCATATAAAGTGAGAGTGAGGTACAGAAATTGACATTGGGGAAAAGGGGAGAACATTTTTATTAATAAAAACAGAAATATAGTTTGGGGGCATTTAGTGAAAGAGCACACTTAAACACCCTTCTGATCATAAGGTCATATAACAGAGGAATGTCAGTTAAAGAACTCTCTGACTGTTCCATGAAGAACCACATGTCCCTTTATACCTCAATTATCTCTGAAATTTTCATTGTTCTACAACACAATACTACACTGATGTACATGATGTCTTCTCGACCTCATAAAAAGAAAGGTTATTTTTTTTAAAGTATACCATTTTCTATTGCAGGAACATGAATAACACATTTTAGAAGGATTGCCATTAAAAAATTTATATAAAAGAACTACAGTAACTGACTGCCCATATGGTGATTAATGATCCACCTCCCTTGGAATTCTTGCTCTCCCTCATTGGATCAGGGTTTTCTCTGGGTGCCAGTAGAATAAAGTGGAAGTCATGAGACATGATTTTGGAAGCTAAATGGCATTACAGTTTCTGCCTTGGTCTCTCACTTGCTCTGGGGAAAGTCAGCTAGCTACCATGCCATGAGAATATTCAAGTAGCCCTGTGGAGAGGCCCATGTACCAAGGAACTGTCTGTGGCTCCCAACTAATAGCCATCACCAATTTTCCAAGCTGCATTTGAGAGAGCCCCATTGGAAATGGACCCTCTAGCCCCAGTCAAGGGCTCTGATAATTGCAGCCCTGCTCAATATTTAACGGCAGCTTCATTCTAGACCTTGAGACACAACCACCAACTGAGCCACTACGGAATCCCTATCCACAGAACTATGAGAGATTATAAATCCTTGTTGTTGTTTAAAACCACTATATTATGATAGTAATTTGTTACATAGCAATAAATAATAATATTTTCACTCTTAAAAAGGGAAGTCCAGAAATCAACGCAATCAAGTAGCTTTGGAAATACATGTGCATAGATAAATTCATCAGCAACTGAATTTGCTCTCTTCTGGTTGAAATCACTATAAACTTCTAGAGCTTTGCTTGTGTCCTTATCCTAACTCTGGCACTAAGTGGCTGCTTGATTTAGAGCACATTTTAAACTATTTTGAGCCTCTTTTTTTTGAAATGGGTTAATAATATCTACCTAACAGTTTGTTGAGAGGATTAAATATGCCACAAATTTAAAGCCTTTGGCATGACCCAAAAGTCATCAGAAAATATTTCTTTATTTTTTCTTTTTCTAAGGCTTTTAGATTGATAAAGTCTCGGTTTTAAAGACTGCACATTGAGTAAAATAATTTACAGTATTGATTTTTTTAAAAAAAATTGTAGAGGATATGTTAACAGCCAATAGCTTTAGATTTTCTCAATACATCTAAACAATGCTTTTGGGTGAGATAGATTGGTCGTGTCTCACTGTGCTCTTGGGTGCCAAATTCTATTAAACCAATTGCTATTTGGAATGCTATGTGGATTTAGAAGAAAAATTCATATTAATTGCAAGGGTTGAGAGAAAATTTTCTCAATGTAGTTTCAAATATTTGGAGGAGTATTATAAAACAATAGAAAACAGTCACTAATAAAATGATATGTTCTATCTTGAAACACAGTAGTCTGATTAAAGGAAAGCAGGGAGAGTGGGGAAGACAGGGCTGAGCTGAATCCTCTCCAAATCCATGGCAGCTGTGGTCTAAGGATTTAGGGAGCTTTATAATTAAAATCTTTAGCCTGCTGTAGAGATCAGATATTCACCTGCAGGATTTCACTGTTTCTAGAGAATCTCTCTAAATTTGTTCTCACCTTTGTTTTGCAGCATACATTACCAAAGGGGGTGGGGGGAGTACACTTCCAAATAAATAGTTAGTAAGCGGTAGGGTCTCTGTTCACTCAGCCTGTACTTCCTCAGTCTTTGCATTTGCAAATGTCCTGGAGTTGTTCTGCATGTTTTAGTTCTAAGTTAGGTTCCAAAGGATTTAGATTTGGCCAAACTGAAGTGAGAAAACCTGCCTGCCCAATCCAGGGCTGGCCCTGTTGGGTCCTCTTGAATTTGGAATTAGTTCTACATGTATTCTGCCGTGTTTCCTGGCATCATGCAACTTTCTTGAGGTTATCCCCATAATATGTTCAACTTTTAGCTTCAACAGACCAAGAATATGGAGACCACCTGCAACTCATGTAATCTGAAGTTGCCTGAAATTGGAGACTTTTAAACTACCAAACCAAAAGAGAGTCCAAAGGCTAAACAGAATTTATGCAATATATTTTATCCCTAATAATTTACATCTGCTACCCCCTGCATGGATTCACCTTTATATTCTAAATAATTACACCGCTGCTCTTTTCATATCACACCTAGAAGTCCTGAGAATTGATAATGCATATTACATATTTATTTATGTTAAATATATAACACATATCATATATTTACATGTAATGTATATAACTATTTTATGTAAATATTTTTAATGTAAATATATGTGCATTCATAGATACTTAAGTATTAAGATTAAAAGAAAATTTCAAATGGCACTGTCCAAGATGGCAGCCACTAGCCATATGTAAATTAAATTACATTAAAAATTTGAGCCCTAAATTGCACTAGTCTTACTTCAGATTCTTGGTAGAGGAATTCATGGAAAGTGCATATTTAGAACATTTCTATCATTACAGAAAGTTCTGTTAAATGGCTCTATTCTTAAAAAACAAAAAAAAACAAACAAAAACATGGTTCTATTCTAGACCCTTGCAGCTGCTCTGAAAAAGCACTGACTCTTTAGCCTGTAGTCCGTGCCTCCTTTAGGAGATATTTATTTAGTCAGATAATGGCATTGACACTTTCAACAACGTATTCTTATGACAAGGGTGGTTTAGACAGTAATTGAATAGAAAAAATACAAAGGGAGAGAGAGAGAGAGGGAGAAGGAAGAAGGAAGAAGGGATGAAGGAAGGAGGAAACTTTCTATGTGTTTGGTCCTTTCTGACACATAGTACCATATTAAATTTTAATGATAAACACTGGGACTAAGTTTGTTTGAATCCAAGTAAAATATATATTTTGCATCCTATATATTTGGCATCCTCCTTTGGGATAACTTAACTAAATGTTCTACTGAATTGGTCTATTAGGCTGTGACTGTATAACCATAACATCATCTTATTGGAAAAAACCAAACCAAAACAAAACAAAGGGTCATTCTCCTTGCTGGGTTACATCTTCATGACTGTGCCAAGGGCAGTGATCTGTTATTACTACTTGCAGAATGTTAATTAAGATAGCCCATGGATACAATACAATTGTTCACACTCCTTATGTTCATGTAGACTTCACTTAAAAGTTTATTTCTCTAAGTGGACATTTCTCTCTAAGAGTGTAACTCTAAAATAATATTACTACTGCATATTAGTCACAGGAGTACGATATGATTTTGTTTAATTCATGATGAATGAACAGCCCAGGAAAATTTTTCCTTCAGGCTTCCCTGATAAGCATGGTCTGAGCCTCATAGGTATAGAGCAAACAATTTTTTATGAACTGGACATTATGATAAATTTCCTTTACCTTAGCTTTTATGCCTGTGTAATTATTCCACAGTCTTAATACACCTGAGGTTAAGGATCTGTTTACAGAACTTGAGACAAGGTTAGAGGACATAACTTGCAGAGTCAAACAAAACTGCTGTGTGATGTTTGCAATATGCAAAAGAGAACATAAGAAGAAAAAAATGTTTTTTAAACATCGCTTCTTAAAACATAGGGAATGACTTTGGTGAGGAGTATGTTCCTGAGCAGTGTTAGGTCTGAATAAAATTTTGATGATGGTGAAGACTAGTTTCTAGAGTATTCTCTTTCATTCTTTTTAAAATTATTTTTTCTGAATCCTATATTCTTTTTTTTTTTAAAGATTTTATTTATTTATTTGACACAGAGAGAGAGATTACAAGTAGGCAGAGAGGCAGGCAGAGAGACAGGGAGAGGAGGAAGCAGGCTCCCCGCTGAGCAGAGAGCCCGATGCGGGCCTCGATCCCAGGACACTGAGATCATGACCTGAGCCGAAAGCAGAGGCTTTAACCCACTGAGCCACCCAGGCGCCCTGAATCCTATATTCTTAATTAATCTCTCTTCCTCTGTCAAAAGAGGACAACTTTTTCAGGCTGTCCATAATATGTGCCCCAGAACTTTTCTTTTTTGTGCCCCAGTAATGGACATTGACTCAAGCTCTGGATCTTTAGTCTTCTCTAGTCACAAAAGCATTTATCCATCTCAGAAAATTAATCATTTATTTAAAAAAATGACCCCTTCCAAATGATGCTTAATGTTAACATTTGTCTTCAACTCCAGTTAATAATGAGAATGTCAGATATAGTAGAAAATTGTTGGGATCTTTCTTGTCTTGAATGTGATACTGGGGTGCCTATTCATTATTATTGTCTTATTGATATATAAGTCACATACCATAAAATTCATCCTTTTAAGGTGTCAGATTCAGTGATTTTTAGGGTATTCACAAAGATTTAAAACGATCACTACTATCTAATTCTGGAACATTCAGTCACCCTAAAAATACACATACCCATTAACATTCTCTCCTTATTCCCTCTTCCCATCATTCCTTATCAATTACTAATCTACTGTTTATCTCAATGAGTTTACCAGTTCTGGACATTTCATATAAATAGAATCATATACTATGTTCCCTATTGTAGCTGGCTTCTTTCACTTAGGAAACATACTGTTTCCAAGATTTATCTGTATTGTAACATGTATCTGTATTTTATTTTTTATGATTGAATAATATTCCATTATGAAGGCATATCACATTTGTTTTTCTGTTCATTAGTTGGGTTTGTTACTTCTTTCCCCCCCCCTACTTTTTAGCTACTATGGATAATGCTGCAATGAACATTTATGTACAGTTGTTTGGTAAACGTGTTTTAAAATTTAGGATTGAAATTGCTGAATAATATAGTAACTCTGTTTAACTGTTAAAGAACTGCCCAGTTGTTTTCCAAAGATTATGATAGTTCCAATTATTCATATCCTCATCAAATTTCTCATTGTCCTTTTAATTTTTTTTTAATTTCAGCCACATAATGAGTGTGAAGTGGTATCTCATTATGGTTTTAATTGCATTAACCTAATGACGCTGAGCATTTTTCATGTGCTTATTGATCGTTTGTATATTTTCTCCGTAGAAATACTGAAATCTTGACCATTATTATTTTTTTTTCTTTTAAAGATTTATTTATTTATTTGAGAGGAAGAGAGAGAGGAGGGGGTGGGGGAGGTAGAGAGGGAGAGAAAGTCCTTAGCAGACTCCGTTCTGAGTGTGGAGCCTGATATGGAGCTTACCCTCAATCTCATGATCCTGAGATCACAGCCTGAGCCAAAACCAAGAGTCGGTGCTTAACCAACTCTGTCACTCAGGGCCCTTCTTATGACCGTTTTTAAATTGGGTTATTTATTTATTTTTAATGTTTAAGTTCTTTTTTTTTTCCTAGAGAGAGAGAACGTGTGTGGGGGTACATGTGTGGGTACGCCTGAGGTCGTGACCTCAGCCAAAATCAAGAGTCTGACCCTGAACCAACGGAACCACCCAGGCGCCCCTTTAACACTGTATTTTTGTCCAGAGTATTACTGACCTGTTTTAATAGTCATCAGTAAGATACTTAAAATAACCTCATGACTGGGTTAGGTCTATATTTTCTCTATAGTTGCAACGACTAGGTCCTGAGAGGTTAAATTACTTACTCACATTCTCATGTATAATGAGTAGTTGATCCAAATGGCAACACAGATGTGGGTCTCTTTCAGCCACATGTCCTTTCAGTTATCCCTTCCCGTGTGTCAGGCCCCAGTGATGAAATTGTGGAAAGGGCACAGGACTGAGATATGTTGGGATAGTCAATTTTGCTGGAGTTTCTACATTTCTCTGCTAATCTAGAAGTCCCATGACAAAATTTCTCTTCCAATAGTATAATATGACAATGACAGAGAGATCATAAATTCCCAAACCTCCAATTCACCTGATGCCATCAAAACTTGAATCAGTTCAATTTTCTTTGGACTGAGGTACTGTAAAACAAATTTATTGCTTGGAGACAAAGAGATACATTTTATAAACATATATGTATATTGTATAAAGATTCTGTTTTCAACTCTTCTGTAAAATTTATATTGTTTCTCGATTCAATGCATGTTTTACCAAAAAAACTATTGAACTTATAAAAACTTATTAGAAAGGATAAACTCAAACTCAAACTTTGTGGATTGTTAGACACTAACTTTCCTAGCAGGGTTTTCTCCAGTCAATGTATTTATAACATTATCTTTAACAACAAAACCTATGGTCTTACTAGGTAATTCCTACTCTTGCTGCAAAACTACAGATATGATTCTGACTTCAATATTTTCTAATAACTATTCCCTATTTATAGATATTAGATTCATGCTTAACACTAAAATTAGCTCAGCTCGAGGCATAAATGGACTATATTTGCTCCTTTTGTCTGTCTTGCTAATTACTACCAATCTCTATAGACCAGTCAAGCATTCTAACTGCCATTATAATCAGACTAAACATTACATGTGCATGTGTACACGCGCACACACACACTCCTTCCCTTACAGGCTCAATCTAAGAATTGCATTTTTGTTGCACAGTATTATAACTCACTGAATGATAATGGGTGTAACAAAAACTAAGTACACAAAATATTTTTTGGACAAATCTTTAGAATGCTGATTTTTTAATTTATACTGCACTATTCTGGAACATGTAGAGGTTATAATATTTTTAGATGAAATTTGACATTTACTGTGACAATAATAAGCCTATTAATGAAGCCCAAGGTGACTGTGTATGAGATGAAGTGTTTCATTCATTCCCATCTTGGCTACTCCATTTTCTGTGTAACCCTGGGCAAATCTGTTTCATTCTTTGGTGGCTTAAATTTTACATATGTAAAATTGAAGCAATAATTGCCATTTTTATATTATTTTTTGTGAAAAGATATCATGAGAATTAATGAGATTATTAGTTGGTAGACCTCCAGGCCATTGTCACTGCAAGGATAAGATTATTGGCCTCTGGAGGAAGAGGGATGGGAGGGTTTCAGAGGGAAAGAAAGCAACCTTGATGAAATGGGAGAGAGATTGGAAATGGAGCCAAGTAATGACATCAGCTTTTTAAAAAACCAGATAAAGGGAATCAGAAAGGCAGAAAAAAGTTCTTCCATTTCCCCTTGTTCTAATATAGATCCGTCTTCACTAACGCTGTACCACCCAACCCAGACCAGGTGATACATGTTTTCCTTCCTCTCCACTGTAATGTCCAGTGTCCACTCCCTCCTTCCATCAGTAATCACAGGAGACTGTTAATATGCCTTTCTTACCCACTACACTGTGATACCTAAAGACAGATGCTGTATCTTATTTGTCCCTAGATCCACAGAATAGAGCACAAGGTCGGACACTTACTAGTGCTCAAAACAACAACAACAAAAGGCAATATAGATTTGGATGGTAGGAGATTTTGATATGGTCGAAAGGTGCCATTTTGTTTGAAAAGGAGAAGTGGCTTCCTATTCCGTAATGAATTTGCTGTGAACAACATTTTTTGGCACTCTGAAATGGATGTCAGGAAAGGCTTTAATCTAATATTCATTCGTTCATTTCTTTAATTGCCCAATTGCCAAGCCTTGTTTTCTTTGATGACAGAGAAGCAGGAAGAGCTCCCTATTAAGCTGAAATTGATGTTCAAAGTAAAGGTACTCAGCACTAAATCTGAATTAGTAATCAACTAATTAGATCAGTCCATATGCTTGATGGTGATGTTTTTTTTATTTTTTTTATTTATTTATTTTTAAAGATGTTATTTATTCATTTGACACAGAGAGAGAGATTACAAGTAGGCAGAGAGTCAGGCAGAGAGAGAGGAGAGAGGAGGAAGCAGGCTCCCTGCTGAGCAGAGAGTCCGATGTGGGCCTCGATCCCAGGACCCTGGGATCATGACCTGAGCCGAAGGCAGCGGCTTTAACCCACTGAGCCACCCAGGCGCCCTTGATGGTGATGTTTTAGTTAACATTTTCTTTAGTCAGCTAATGATGCAATCCACAAAGCTCGCCTTTTTCACTTTAAACTTCTTAAGTGTGAAGTCTTCTAATCATTTTTTGCAAAATATATACCTAAAAATTGAGAGAGCTTTTTTAAAATTTTTAGATCTAAGCCTAATTTCTATTTTAGTAAAAAAATAAAAAAATCAACCTATTCCCTTTACTCATTTTTCTCTCTTCTTATTGAGATTACAGTTAAACCACTTTGTTTCCCAAGGACCTAAACTCAAAAGCAAATGCCTATTCTAAATAATCACAAATGATACCATATGCCAAATTGTCCGTTGTACCATGTCTCCCTGTCATCATGGTGCAGGCAGCTCATTCAAAATGGCTAAAGAGACACCGAAGGTCTCAGTTTTATAGAATTTTAAATGGTTTGCCTGCTCATATGGTTTATAGAGGTGAAAGACTGCCAGAGTTGCCTAATTCATGTCTCCAAGCATAAATGGAGACACTGAGAAACAGCTGCAGGGATGCCCAGGCTGCCGGTGGAGTGCCCGATCCAGGTTGCTTCCCGTGATGCCATGCTTCTTGCCTGAATTCAGCATTATGTTATTCAAGTACAGGTCTGGGAAGTAAGTTGATTTCTCCATTTTCTCCTTTTGTCCCTCCTGCTCATTACTCTATTTAATTAACATGCAGTAAAGAGGCTTTTAGGCATGACTTCCACTTTTTTTTTTATAGAGCTCTCAGTTAACTCAAGTCCAGTGTTAGAGATTAAATACATCTGAAAAACAAAGAAGAAATGAAAACAAAGTGATTTAAAAAACATCTGTCGTTGCAAATATATACCGTAAATAATTTCCATCATGTTAAGAGCCAGGGTCCGTGTTTTGTTTAAATGGCAAAAGGCTTCTAATATATAGAAACATTTAACTGTGAAATGTGGCACATATTTAAGAAAACAAACAAAAAAGCATGGCTTTGGCAGCAAAGGAACTTACCTTTTTTTTCTTGAGGAAAAAAAAAATCTTACATTGTGTTAAGTATGTAGCTTTAATTTCCCTTTCATAATTCCCAGGCCTTTCCTATCCATTTTTTTAAGAGCATCATTGCACTGCTGGATAGATATTAAGTTTGCAAAAATATATGTACTCATTATGCAAAATTAAGGGCCTTACATATGAGTGGTTTTGTACAAAAGTTTGTCCTATGTCACTAAATGGAAACTTAGAACGCTTTTCCATGGCAATAATACTATAAATCGTACTTAATTTTGTAGGCCAGTTCATGAAAGGCTGGCTTTTTAATATTCCAGGGCAGAACTTAAAAAAGCAGAAACACATGTCCTGTGGTGGCAGCAGGGAGGGCAGGGTCCTCCTCCTTTCTCAGCAGTTGCAAAATAGCTACATCACCACTTCCCGAGGGCTTCAGATGTAGAAGATTCATAAAACAGAAGTTCATAGTTTGTGGTTGGTTCATGCAAGAAATAAATGATGTGCTAATCTTCTTTATAGTGTTGAACAATAATAATGAGGTGGGCATACAAATACATACGCACAGACCGCCAGTAGAAAATGAAATGCAAAATAATGCCTTTTTGCCCCTCCCTGCCAACCCAGAAAGAAAACTAAATTCACGCGCCATTTCCTGCATAAGAGTAACAGTCACATGCAGATCATTTAAACTTTATTTCAACACTGTCAGGAAGGTATTATTATGTCCTGTTCACAGATGAGAAAACAGCACAACAGGCCCCACTATGTGTCTCCAGTGTCTCAGCCTGTAGGTGGAAGAACTCGGATTCAAACTCTACTTGACTCCTGTGCACAAGATTGGTTCTTCTGCCAACCTAAATGGCCCCTATCAAACTCAGTCTGGGAGCTAAAAGGTTCAAGGATACATTTTCAAACAAAAGCCAAGCTAAGCACTCTGAAAGCCTGTCCTTGCATAGATTTAAGTGTCCCTAGCAACAACAACAGCAACAACAACAGCAACAACAGCAACAACAACAGCAACAACAACAGCAACAACAGCAACAACAACAGCAGCAGCAACAACAGCAGCAACAACAGCAACAACAACAGCAACAACAGCAACAACAACAGCAACAACAACAGCAACAACAACAGCAACAACAACAGCAACAACAGCAGCAACAACAGCAACAACAACAGCAACAACAACAGCAACAACAACAACAGCAATAACAGCAACAACAGCAACAGCAACAACAACAACAGCAACAACAACAGCAACAACAACAGCAACAACAACAACAGCAACAACCAATAAATAAATAAATAAATAAACCAACTTTAAATGATAATTACATTAATTCCTCAAAGGACATAAACAGAATTTTTAAAACCACATAATTAAAGACATGAGTATAACTATCTGGCCTGGGTTTCAGATCTAACCACCAAAGTGGAGCTAAAACTCATTTATCCATTCTCCAAAGCAGAGGCTGCCAGCCAATAGTGTCTCAAAGGAATGGAACAAATATTCAATTTAAGCATAAACACCGTGGTTTTCAGATAGTGGTGCTGATGTGGATCCTTAAAAAAAAAAAAATACACCCAGAATAATTTACATTTCCCTTTTTGACAAATGACAGTTATTTTGTAACTTTAGTGTTTACTTAACTTATACTAAAAGAAATTTCAGGGGTCTGCAAATGAATTTAATACTTGACAATATGCTACGTTACAGCTGCATTTTTGTGCCAGCACACCTGTTTTCTATCACTCTGATGCGTATTGTTTAAATGTTTATAAGTTCAGAGGATAAATGTACATCTGTAAAACTATTGCTTCCTTTAAACCTTACATTATGGTGTGCCTGAAATTATCATTGTACTATATCAAGTTCAAGTCCAGAAAAAATAGACATTTATTTGAGTTATTACTTCTTACCTTTTATCAGTATCTGCATTCAGAACTCATTGACTTGCTTATTTTTTAAGTGCTGTATTCAGTGTCGACAATTATTCTCTAGGCCCTGTTTCTTAATCTTAGAGTAATAAAAAGGAAAAAAAAACCCAGAAGGCGAACTTATTGATAAAAACACCAGTATCTTACTAATTCCATGAAAAAAAAACAGGAAATGTTTACTTTTTCCTAAAAAAGATGCTATTTCAGGGGCACCTGGGTGGCTCAGTGGGTTAAAGCCTCTGCCTTCGGCTCAGATCATGATCTCAGCGTCCTGGGATGGAGCCTCACATCTGGCTGGGCTCTCTGCTCAGCCTGCTTCCCCCTCTCTTTCTGCTGCCTCTCTGCCTACTTGTGCTCTCTCTCTCTCTCTCTCTCTCTCTCTCTCTCTCTCTCTCTCTCTCTCTCTCTGTCAGATAAATAAATAAAATCTTTAAAAACAAAACAAAACAAAAATCCTGTCCAAGACATGGATCAAGAACCTTTCCAAGAAGTAAGGGCTGCTAAAACATCACTAGGTTCCAACTCACTCAATTTCCTACACATAACTATTTGTGTAACTGGGAAAAATGTAAACTCGTGTCCCCTGTGTTTATTTTCTATTGCTGTGCAACGAATGCTCACAAACTTAGCAGCTTACAACAATACAAATTTGTTATCTTATAGTGTCTGTAAGTGACAAGTCTGGACATGGTATGACTAGGCTCTTTGCTCAGAGTCTCACTGGGCTGAAATCATAGTGGAAGATGGGGCTATCATCGCATCTAGGGCCCAGGGTTCTCTTCCAAGATCACTGGTGTTGGCAGAATTTAATCCCTTGCAGTTTAGGATTGAAGACCCACGTTCTTGCTAGCTGTCAGCTGGGGATCACTCTCAGCTCCTAGACACTAGCTGCAGTTCTTGAAGTGTGGCCCCAGTTAGACTGTTCACAGCATGGATATTTCTTTCTTGCACGTGAACCTGAACATGCCTCTGACTTCCTCTTCTGTGGCCAGCCAGAGAAAATGCTCTACTTTCAAAGGACTCACCTGGTTAGATCAGACTCACCTAGCATAATTTCCCTTTGCCATCTGGGAGCAATACTTAATGTGTTAACAAGCACACATTCATGAGGATTATACAGGGCATGTACACCAGGAAATAGGGGGCCCTTATAAGATCCTGGCTACTATACTCTTGCAACAAAGGGAACAGTAAATTAAAGAGGAAAAGAAAGAAACAAAGGTCTTTGCCAGCACTGACATATCTTGAGTGGGTATTCTGACCACAGGCATATTTAAGTTGCAAAAGTCCCCGATGCCCACACCAGGAGCCCAAAGAAACTCATTTATTCCCTTAATGTCACAAAATAAATGCCTAAGTAAACAATATTTAAAGATTGCTTATTTGAAGGTTCACTAAAGTATTACCCTACTCTGGATATCCATATTTGTCTTTCAAACACTTTCACATCATTATTATGATATTTTCTCCTTTCAAAGGTTCTGCTGAGGACAGAACCCACCATTGACTTAAAGATAGTTTTTGGCCCTGGGATAATGGTAAGATGCTACTTAAAATATATTCGGCTATATGATGAGTATTTATTTCATTAAATGTTAATATATAAATAAGAAATAATCATGTTTTAGGGTCTAGGAGATGTTATATTGTTATTAGAGATAAAATCCAAAGAGAAAGGGATGTTGAGGGACTTTCTCAAGGATATGGGCTAATATGGTCAAGATCAGTGTAGGAGGGGTGTGTATGTCTGAAAGCAGCTCAGCCAGTCCATAGATTCAGAGTTTACTCCACGCAGCCCAGACTTGGGATCTCTGGAACACTGCTCATTTCAGGTTTCACGTGCTTACCACAGTTTAGTGCTTTATTTTTATTTATTTATTTTGAGATTTTATTTATTTATTTATCTGAAAGAGAGAGAATGAGAGAGAGCACGAGAGGGGGCAAGGGTCAGAGGGAGAAGCAGACTCCCCTCTGAGCAGGGAGCCGGATATGGGACTCGGTCCTGGGACTTCAGGATCATGACCTGAGCTGAAGGCAATCACTTAACTGACTGAGCCACCCAGGCACCCCAGTTTAGTGTTTTAATGAGCACCACTAGGGTTGCACTGCAGGGGAAAGGCCTTGTTGGGTCTATAGTCAGGGGTGGCCAGGAAATGCTATACTGGCAAATGGTTCGTTGAGTGAAAGCTTCACTTGGAAATTACTGATTGAGAGGTTTTTTTTGTTTGTTTGTTTTTTAAATGACTCCCTACAATCAGCAAATCCTCATTCCTTTTATTTTCTTCTGTAAGCCAGTGAAGCAGGAGATTCCTCTTCTCCACAATCCTTACCAGGGAATGAATTAAACAAATGAAAGGATGGCAATAATTTGAATAGGACTAACATTTGGAAGAAGTGATTTGCAGGTACTGATTCCTTGGAACCAGAGGAGAAAATTTTAGGGGGAAGCTTTAAAGCTTTGTCAGATCAAGAACCTTGGGCTTGCTATATGCATGCTGCAGTTCTTGGGAGGTGCTTCCGTGCCTATGGGACAGCAGATGGAAGACAGTCCTAACACGTGCTCCCCCACAGGAGTAGTGAAGTATGCCTACACAGGTAGCAACGTGGTCCTTAGTAGACCATTCTGTTTGCCTACTTCGTGGGGAGATTTAGGGGAAGGCTTTACCTACACTATTCTGTCATGTTAGGGCAGGTTGAAATTTGAAGACTGATAAGAGTCAGGAGAGAGGAAGCAGGAATACATACATGATAGAAATGGAAGTGCAAGGATAGAGCAATATTATTCATAGGTTAGTAGGAAAATGGGACAGCTACTTGGTAAGGATTCCTCAACATGGAACATGAGAGAAAGTAAAGGAATGGAGAGAGGTAACTAGTCTGAACCAAAAACATTGCCTCCTGGAGCTTTCTGATGAATATTATAACTTATGGGCACTTATTAAAATATTTTGGCTAGGTAACTTTTGATCAAGATACTTTTTATTAGATTATCAAAGTTTGTGTAGTAGCCCTATTCTGCTGTTTGTCACTAGTTTGGTCTTTGAAGGCCTTGGAATAAATATAAAATGATATTCTTTCCTCTTATCTGAGAATGAATAGTAGGACATTTTAGAGAGAGATTATATTTTCATGTTAATGTCATGGGTATAAAAACTTTCAAAAAGGAATCAGTTCCAAAGAATCCCACTTAACTTCTATTTGCCTACAAGAAGCTCTATGTATCAAGATAGAGCTGCACCTAAAATAGATATGGCCATTTTAAAGAAAATATAAAATGCCTTCATGTTCTGAGAATAAAGAGACTTAAAAGGATCTTCATGGTTTCAGCAGAGAGAGGGAGCTGGCCAAATTGAGTTACAGAAAGATAGGCGATACACTCAGGAGCTTTAGATGGATTAAATTCACAACACCCAATAAATTACATCTTCAGGAGAAGAGCGAGGGTCAATGAGCTCTCTAAGAACATTCCAGGCACACATTTTCATACTCAAATTCTCACCATAGATACATCTAAAGTTGAAACTTAGGTTTTGCTCCACCATTTTTTGATAATTCACACCTGTGAAATGCAGAAGGCAGTCAGCCCCTGGGGTCACCTTTTTACATTGGAGTGTCTACTGATCACTCTATTCCTCTGACTGACTTTAGCGTTTTCAATTTATATTGTTAATTTTTCATTTACTGATTAGTTACTATACATTTGGGGGATCATCTCAGATTGTCCAAAATTTAATTCTAACATTCTTCAGCTTAAGAATTTGGTATATAATAGCACCCAATATACTACACAGAGTAGACATAAAAACCAAAATATAGTGGACAGGCTGAGTTGCAATTGGAAAGCTATCCAAAACATGGATAAGAATATCCAGTCTTTTCTCTTAAAATGTGGAGCCCTATCTACTTCACTCAGTGAAAACTCCTAGACTCCTCTGTATAGCCATGTTTGACCAACTTCTTGGACCAGGCTTCCTGGCCAAAATAAAACACTTAGAACTGATGTAGTCATGTTTTTTACTACCTAAAACTTAAATTTTAAAAAATCTGATTATTTTTTACAGTTTTAAGAATGGCAGGAGAACCTACTGAATGTCAGAACAATATCCTTCTGAACATAAAAAAAATTTTTTTTCACTTCCTCTTTCCCTATAACATTTCTCTAAACACATTTCTATATTATGAGTCAGTTCCCTGAATAATGCTAATCGACTATTCCATTAAAACTTCCAACTCTACTTCCTCATGAAGAGCTCAAAACCTGCAAAGCTCACATCAGAAACCAGCATCTCTCTCAGTGTTGACAATAATATTAGTATGAAACATCTTTCAGGTACTCTTATTTCTTTCCTGCATGTAATATAAACCCTATCATCAACTCAGCCTCTAAGTAAACATAACAATATGTGGTCTCAACATGGGAGCCATTCGTCGCTTTGAAGACTATGTCAATTATTGCTTAACTCTTCAAAACTGACTCTGCCTCCCAACAGTCAGCAGCAGCACATTTCCTCAGCAATGACACTTTTATGTAATGTGAAGGTTTAAAAAAAGCCTGCTGTTCTCATCTATTCATATGTATTAGATTTCTTTCAAAACTTATATTCGTATCCAAAAAATATAAAGAACTTACACAGTTTAATATCAAAAAGCTAAATTAGCCAATTAAAAATGGGCAGAGGACCTGAAGAAGGCATACAGATGGTCAACAGGCATAGGAAAGGATGCTCAACATCATTAAGCATCATGGAGTTACACATCCAACCACAGTGAGATATCACCTCGCCCCTGTCAGAATGGCTACTATCAAAAGGGCAAAAAATAACAAGTGTTGGCGAGGACGTGGAGGAAAGGGAACCCTGGGACACTGTGGCTGGCAATATAAATTGGTGGAGACACTATGGAACAGTATGGAAGTTCCTCAAAAAATTACAAAAAGAGGGTGCCTGGGTGGCTCAGTGGGTTAAGCCTCTGCCTTCGGCTCAGGTCATGATCTCAGGGTCCTGGGATCAAGGCCTGCACGGGGCTCTCTGCCCAGCAGGGAGCCTGCTTCCTCCTCTCTCTCTGCCTGCCTCTCTGCCTACTTGTAATCTCTCTCTCTGTCAAATAAATAAATAAAAATCTTTTAAAAAAAAAGGGATGGTACTAATCTTAATATATGGAAAACAAAGCCTTTAAAAAAAATTACAAAAAGAGCTGCCATATGATCCAGCAGTTCCACTTCTGGGTGTTTATCCAAAGAAAGTGAAAACACCCAAAGAGATGCATGCATACCTATTTTCATTGTAGCATTATTTATAATAGCCAAGATATGGAAGCAAGTTCAACCTATGTGTCCATTCATAGATGAATGGATAAAGAAGATGTGGCAAACACACACACACACACACACACACACAATGTGGAATATTATGCATCCATAAAAACCTTGCCATTTGCAACAACATGGATGGACTGAGAGGGTATTAAACTTAGTGAAATAACTCAGAGAAAGAAAGATACATACCATATGATTTCACTTATATGTGCAATCCAAAAAAACAAAACAAATGAACAAATAAAACCAAACAAAAACAGACTTATGGATACAGGAAACAAACAGTTGGTCACAGGGTTGGAAGATAGGCATAATAGGTGAAGGGGACAGAAAAGACAAAAAACAACCTCACATTCATGCGCACTTGAGCACACCTAACTAAGTCTGAATTATATTGTTACTTTATAATAGTTTTAGGTGTATTAGGACAGTATTATCTCTGAATAGATAATGAGCATTATGTGCAAAAGAGGAAGAGTTCTAACCTGTATTTTTTTTAATTTTTAATTTTTCTGTTTTTTTAAAGATTTTATTTATTTATTTGAGAGAGAGGGAAAGAGAGCACTAGCAGGGGGAAGGAGCAGAGGCAGAGGGAGAAGCAGGCTCCCCACTGAGCAAGGAGCCAGAAGCAGGGCTTGACCCCAGGACCCTGAGATCATGACCTGAGTTGAAGGTAGATGCTCAAGGATGGAGCCACCCAGGTGCCCTTGTTTTGTTTGTTTGTTTGTTTTTGTTTTCGTTTTTTTAAGGTACCCTAGGTTAAGAACTATTCCAAGCTTAGCTGAAATGTGGCAAGCTGTCTCTAATACAGAAACCTGCTTGGCATTATTACTGCTATTTGTGATCTCCCTTTTGCATATGTTTGGCCAACTTACTTCACTTCTTTACTGGCTTTCAGTGATGCTTTGTCCTGAGCTATGTTTTTCCCCAAGAGAGTGATTATTGTTTACCACTGTACCAGCTACTTATCTCTCACATACATGTGCCCAAATCCCAGTTGTTGTTTTTTTATACATCCTGCCATTTAACACCTGAAGATAATGGGGCAAAGATGAGGTTGTGCTTTGGCTTGTTGGAGTAATCCAGAATAGCCCAGCAATACTCTCTAACCTGGAATATATTTGCCCTGTCAGAAATGGTAGAGTTTAGCTTGAGAGTTCTTTCTTACCGACAGTCATGAGACCTGACGTTTAATGTCCCAAACCGGGTTGGGGGCGCACTCCAGGGTGGGCAGGCCATGGTATCTCTTAACCTCCATTCGACCCATATTCCCTTGCTTATTGCATAGTCCTTACCAAACAATATTTCAAGGCCAATATTTTAGAATTAAGATGTCATCTCTGAGCCAACCCCATGGAGAATATATCTAGTTTGCCACTGTGCTTTTCACAACAGCTCTGAAGCTAGGAAAATATTCCCTAGCCCACCAGGTGCCCTCAGCTCCTGCATTAGTCCCATTGGTTAGCCAGTGGTCCTCTGTACTGGCCCTGTCTTGGGGGGGGGGACCTGCATGCCTCAGTTCCAAGCTGTANTCCTGCATTAGTCCCATTGGTTAGCCAGTGGTCCTCTGTACTGGCCCTGTCTTGGGGGGGGGACCTGCATGCCTCAGTTCCAAGCTGTATCTTCTTCATCATCTTCTTCTTCTTCTTCTTCTTCTTCTTCTTCTTCTTCTTCTTCTTCTTCTTCTTCTTCTTCTTCTTCTTCTTCTTC
>LNAC01000872.1:332622-418119 GCA_002007465.1 Ailurus styani | reverse complement strand
TCCTCCTCCTCCTCCTTCTTCTTCTTCTCCTCCTTCTCCTCCTTCTTCTTCTTTCTTCTTCTTTCTTCCTCTTCCTCTTCTTCTTTCTTCCTCTTCCTCTTCTTCTTTCTTCTTCTTCTTTCTTCTTCTTCTTCTTCTCCTCCTCCTCCTCCTCCTCCTCATCTTTCTTATCCTTATCCTATCCTCCTCCTCCTCCTCTTTTTTTTTTTTTTAAGATTTTGTTTATTTGAGAGAGAGTGAGAGAAAGCGAGAGTACACAAGCAAGGGGAGTGGCAGGTAGAGGGAGAAGCAGGCTCCCCTGCTGAGCAGGGACTTGATCCAAGGATCCTGGGACCCTGGGATCATGACCTGAGCTGAAGGCAGACACAACCAACTGAGCCACCCAGGCGCCCCCAAGCCACATTTTCAACATCATTCCCTTGTCTTTTGAATTATTTTCTTATGCTCTTTCCTTATACAATAACCCATCATCATTCCATGCCTGTAATTTGAGCTTGGTTTTCTATATATTTATTTTTAAGGTGGACTGACTGGAATTACCAAGAGGAAGAAGCATGTAGCTTATATATGAACAAATTACTTTTGTAATAACATCATCCAAAGTATATATAAATTACTGAACAAATTTCCAGGATCACAAGGCTCTATGATGAAATTCACTGTGATCATTATTTGGGCATTGCAATGAATAGAGAGGACATTTGGTAAAACTATAACATCAAAGAATCTGTTATTCATAATTTTAGGTTTTCCTTTTCCATAATAGCAGAGCTTTTGTTTTGATTTTTCCTACAAAGTTTGACCTTTTCTCTGATCTTTTTATAAGATTATGCCCAAACACTGAAACCTAAAATTTCTCAAACAGAACTTGCAACAGCAAACAATATTTATATGAACAGCCAAACTTTATGCTGCAAACAAGAGAATAGACACCAAGCGTGTTGACATTAAGCATTCATGATGAAGTTCTAATAAATTTCATTATTGAGTAAATGATCCTAGGTGATAAAGCTGAAGTTTTAGTTCAACAATACTTCTAACAGTTACCCTCTCTGCAATAACTGAAATGTACAAATATTGATCATCTATATAGAAAATATTCTGGAATATTTTTTAGGATTAAAATGATGAAATTTGGGCTGAGATTTTGGTAAGTCTGTCTAGATGAGTGTCCTCTTTATATTTATGAGTGAAGTGGGAGGTAAAGAAATTTTGCACGTAGTTTTTCCGAACTTGGTTAACTTTCAGTACTGAAGATATTTGACCAACAGGCTGAATTCTGTCAGGGCTGTTTTAAACTGACAAAGAGAACATGGCCCCAAAGTGTTAATGAGTCTTCAATTATTCTTGAAGGCCTGGTACCAGAATTGAATATACAGGACTCAATTTACCCTACTTGAGTCATTTATATATTATTGTCCTTCTTTGTCAAAAATTCCCCCCCGTATCATTTTTGTCTGTATTTACTTGATATTTTTTAATTCACATTTTGATTTGAATTTGTTTTGTAAGGAAACTTGGGCATTTTCATGAATAGAAAACCAGTAACCCTATGCCATAATGAGAAGGTGACTATAAACCAAACTTAATGGAAACAGAACAATGTTATTAAATTTTTTTTAAAGATTTTATTTATTTATTTGACACAGAGAGAGAAATTACAAGTAGGCAGAGAGGCAGGCAGAGAGACAGGGAGAGGAGGAAGCAGGCTCCCTGCTGAGCAGAGAGCCCAACGCGGGCCTCGATCCCAGGACGCTGAGATCATGACCTGAGCCGAAAGCAGAGGCTTTAACCCACTGAGCCACCCAGGCGCCCAATGTTATTAAATTTTTGCTGGATAATGATGCTTAACAAAGGCTCTTAGCCTGAAGTGCATCTTCGTTTGTTACAAGGGAGAAAACAAGTTTTAGAGAGTTGTTTAAGACATACTGACACTGAACTGAGACTTTCCTTCTTGGAGTAATCAAGATGAAATGATAACTGGAAAACACTTGTCTAACATGTAATTTAATATTAGCCAAAATTATCTCCACCAGTATGAGTGCTACACTATAAGATAATGAGAAACACTTACTTTGGCTGCTGTGTCACAAGATTGTGTTCCGTTACATATAATAATAATTCAACTCTAGTGGCTTAATCAAATAGGTGTTTTTATTTGTTCTCACATCCATCAATATCTGGACGTCGAGTGTAGGGATGGAGCAGGTGCCTGAGAAAGTCATCGAGAACCCAGTTTCCTTCTAGTTCCCTGCTCGCCACCTTAGCCTTGCAACTGTCCTCTACAGAGAAAGACAAGTAAAAGGCAAAAAGCAAAAAGCATCCATCCAAGTCTTTTTCTCTTTTCTTTTCTTCTCTTTTCCTTCCCTTCTCTTCCCTTTTCTCGCTCTCTCTCTTTTTTTAAAGATTTATTTACAGAGAGAGAAAGCATGCACAAGCGGGCAGAACAGCAGATAGAGGGAGAAGGAGATGGAGTCTGCCTGTTGCTGAGCAGTGAGCCTGATGAAGGGCTTGATTCCTGGACCTCTGGGATCATGACCCGAGCTGAAGGCAGATGCTTAATGACTGAGCCACCCAGGTGCCCCCAAGTCTTTCTTTTTCTTTTTTTTTTTTTAAGATTTTTATTTATTTATTTGACAGAGAGAGATCATAAGTAGGCAGAGAGGCAGGCAGAGAGACAGGGAGAAGCAGGCTCCCCGCCAAGCAGGACCCTGGGATCATGACCTGAGCCGAAGGCAGAGGCTTTAACCCACTGAGCCACCCAGGCGCCCCCCAAGTCTTTCTTTTTAACATGAAAAAATATGTAACAACTTCTTATGGTAGATTTCCATCTCGGTCAGAATACAAAGGCTTTTTTGCAATTTAGCTTTTTCCTGCACATTTGCTCTCTGAACAAAACTAGGGTCCTACTAGTAAAGATAAAGGGACAAAGCAATATCTGGCAATGACCACACCAAACTTCTCCCCTTGGATACACAGATTATTATCCTTGATGGACTTTACTATTTAGAGAAATGTGTACCAGTTACTACCCAGGGTAGCAGAACAATACCATCACTGAGTACCGTCAGTGACACTACACTCTGGTGGCTGGGTGCCATTATAAAAGAATGGATCTATCTAGATGGCAATGTAAGCTACCAAGAAACCTCAATTTAATATGCCCTGGATATCTTACACCCTAGTTTATTGCTACCACAATTAGGTCAGTAGTTGTACTTTGCATAGCCCTGTTTTTTTTCCTTTTCTGACTCTGTCCCATATCTACATTATCATAAGCACACATAATAATTCTATCTAAAATGTATCAGTTATATCAGCAAAACTGGAATATGTTTTGTTACTCTTACTTAATGTACATCTTAGTAAAGGTCTTAGTTCTTCATAGTGTTGATTTGTTTATTCAGACATAGCCACCAGATACATATACAAATATACATATATTATATATATACATATGTTTATAATATATATATATTTGATACACACATATGTATGGGGCAGCTACTTATTTTCCTTAAAATATATATATACACACACATAAATTTATATATACATTTATAAAATTGAGGAATTATTTCCTCAATTTTATGAATATATTTCCCCCCCTGATGCTTTGTGGTCATTCATCTTCATTGCATTCTGGGATCATCTGATTACATGAGTGATTTATCTCACTCAAATGCACAGAACAATATCCCCTCCAAAGCAGTCTGAGTTCCTTAGAAAAAAAGAAAATACAATTGAGAGAAATTGTGGTTCCCATGAGTCTAAGGTTTTAGAAGCCTCTCTTATGTTTTCCATTTTTCTGCAAAATCTAAGGCTTAATGTGAATAATCATTGTGGTTACATTTTATCCAGAGAGATTACATATCTGTCAAGATACAAACTCCCCAAGTCTACTGTAGGAGAATGAAATGCAACAGAAAAACAATTTATTTGATGAATCAAGACTTCTCATTTTCGTCTAAACTAACCAGAACATCTATGTAGAAGTGAGCTTTAAAATTTTGCAGTTTTCCTAACACATGCCTTAGATCTTTATTTTGTTAGTCTATATCTGACTTAACATTAATAATAGTTAATATTTTTATTATGCTTGAGAGATTTAAAACTATATAACCTTACATAACCTTATTTGATTCCAATTTTTATAAAATAGGTGGAAAATGCATTATCATGTACAATTTTATAAATAAAATTGAAAGTGTTTAAATGTCAGATATAGAGCCCATGTTTGGTTCTTTGGTTCAGTGATTTTCCAGGCCATTGGGAAACATTTCCTTTTCTTTAATAAAAGGCAGTCTGAGTTATTATATATGTATATATAGACAATGAGCATAAGGTCCCAGGACTAGATATTTTACTCTTACAATGTCCCTGTACAGTGGATAAATCTTCCATGTTCCAGCATGAAGATAAGCACCTCTCTTTGCTAACTTGGGACATAGTTACTTGTCATAACTTGAAAGATTGAAGTCCAGTAGCAGGAGGAACAAAAATTGTTTATTTTTTTCCTTCATGGTTGATAACTTTGGGCATCTTATTTAAGCAGATTTTTTTCCTATCCTGAAATCTTAAAGATATGCTTCTGTATTTTTCCTTTTTTAAAATGTTTTTATTTTATTTTTATTTTAAGATTTTATTTATTTATTTGACAGAGAGAGAGAGATCACAAGTAGGCTGAGAGGCAGGCAGAGAGAGAGAAGGAAGCAGGCTCCCTGTTGAGCAGAGAGCCCGAAGCAGGCCTCGATCCCAGGACCCTGAGATCATGACCTGAGCTGAAGGCTTTAACTCTCTGAGCTACGCAGGTGCCCTGCTTCTGTATTTTTCTAAGAATTTTCTGATTTTGTTGAGAATCACTCTTTCATTCATGTTCTTTAAATTACTTGGTTATTTATTTTTATGAATGAAGTAAGGCAGGGATCATTTTTCCTCCATACATATAAGCAGTTGTCTTGGACTATTTATTGAACTGTCCATCTTCTCTTCACTAATTTGTGAAGCTACCTCTGTCACGTACTATTTCTATATGTGTATGGATCTGCCTCTTGATCAGCAAGGGGACTAATGTGGCTGGAGCAGTTAACATGGCATTGGTCCAGATATAAAAGTTTACATCAGTGCTATACTCTCTGAATTTTCAGACTTTGTAATGTCTTAATATTTGGTAAGGTACCCCAATGTTTAGAGGTTGGAGGTATCAGAGGAAATGAGAAGTGTGACGTTTGGTTGAATTATGAGGTAAAAGAATGATGATGAGTTGAAGAAAATAAGCTCACCTGAAGTATTGCAATAACGTACTGGTCTTCTATGCTGTTGTTCTTGTCCCCTTCACAATCTATTGTCTTCTCATCCGCCAAAGTAAAACCATGAAAATTAAGCCAGATCATATAACTCCTCTTGTCAAATTCTCCAATGACTTCCCAACTCATTTGAAATAAATCCAATGTCCTTAACATGACCTACACAGTCTGAATAACCTCAGGCAACCCTAATTGTGACCTCTTCACCTACCACCCTTCACTTTTGACAATCTGCTTCAACCATGCTGGCTTCATCTCAGTTCCTCAAACATGATAGCCATAGTTCTGCGGCAGGGCCTTTGCATGTGCTCTGCATGGAAGCCTCCTCTGCCAGAGGGATAGTGTCATCTCTTATTTTATTCTTATCTCTGCTAGAAAGACACCTCACTAGAGAGTCTTTAGACTATAGAGCACTTTCCCCACCATCAGTCTTTAATACTTTACTGTGCTTCATTTTTTTCATGGCACTTAATACCCCTAGAAATGTTACACATTTATTTGCTTGCTGTCTAATCTTCCTCTCCCCCCAACCTTTGTATGCCCCAGTTTTTAGGAAGGCCTCTGTCTCTTTGTTCACTGACAAAGCACAGAAGGTTAGAACAATACCTTCTTCATTGCAAGCACAACATCACTCAATATCATTTGAATAGAGAAAGAGGGAGAAAATGCTATTTACTTTCAAAAGACCATTCAGGACTCAAGGAGAAAGTCTAGCAAAAATCATCAACTTTGTGGTCAGATAGAACTGGAATTTGAAGTGTTACTCAAAGACATATTAAATGTGTTCTGAGTTACTTGATACCTTGATCTTATCTTCTATTCTATAAGATAATACCAACCTCATAAGATTGACTTGATAATTAAATGCCATACTTTATGTGAGGTAAGTGTTGCATGAATATTAGTTTGGCTTCCTTAATTTGCATTACTTCTTTCTTAAGGGTCGATTTAGAATTGAAAGTAAAAGCTGGGGGTGCCTGAATGGCACAGTCAGTTGAGCGTGGGACTCTTGGTTTCAACTCAGGTCATGATCTCAGGGTCATGGGATGGAGCCCTGCATCAGGCTACCCCCTCAAGACAGAGTCTGCTTGGGACACTCTCTCCCTCGCTCTATGCCCCTCCCCCCACACTTGCTCGCTTGCTCTCTCTTTCTCTCTAGAATGAATAAATAAATCTTAAAAAAAAAAGTAAAAGCTAAAAAGACTTAGAACCAGATGAAAGGACAGCAATGTGATTAAACTGGTCTTGCCAGGATAATTTATAATATATTTGGTATGTTCAGTTTTCAGAAAAGGGAGGCACAATGTAGCTAATAGTATTGAGAACTGGAAATGTGCCAATAATTTTACTTATCGTATTTTATTTATTCTCTCTGAATTTTATAAGTTATGTAATCCTTCTATTTTACAAATGAGAAATCTGATAATCAAAGGGATCAAATAACTTGTTTGAAGCCTATCGGGTCAAAGCAGAAGAGCAGATTCCCAGGGGCGCCTGGGCGGCTCAGTTGGTTAAGCATCTGCCTTTGGCTCAGGTCATGATTCCAAGGTCTTGGGATCAAGCTCCACACCAGGCTGTCTGCTCAGTGGAGAGGCTGTTTCTCCCCCTCCATCTGCCTGTGCTGTCTCTCTCTCTCTCTCTCTAATAAATAAGTAAAATCTAAAAAAAAAAAAAAAAGAAGAGCAGATTCCCATTTAAGATTTTGCCTAACATCTCTACCCACCCTTTTTCACTGTGCTAAGTTTCTTCAGCACAGTAACAAGAAGGTACTAATAAGGTATTTAGCATCTCTGCTATAATAGGTGGAATAGATTGAACCAGACAATGGTTATTAAAAACCAATGACAAAGGCCTGGTACCAGCAGTATGTGAGAGAACAGTGACTCAGTTTTTAAAAGGGCACCACTCAAAAATGCAACTGTAGGGCACCTGGGTGGCTCAGTGGGTTAAAGCCTCTGCTTTCGGCTCAGGTCATGATCTCAGGGTCCTGGGATCGAGGCCCGCATCGGGCTCTCTGCTCAGCAGGGAGCCTGCTTCCCCCTCTCTCTCTGCCTGCCTCTCTGCCTCCTTGTGATCTCTCCCTCTGTGAAAAAAATAAATAAAATCTTAAAAAAAAAAATGCAACTGTAAGAATTTTTCTCTTTTCAAACCCTTGTACTCTATACTGTTTACTAAAAAGATCATGAAACTTGAATATTTTTTGTCTAAAAACACATCTATTTCCATTTATAAATGCAAACTAGGAACAATAATAAATGAGGCAACCTGTTTTTCTCAGTTGCTGATGCAGAAAGCAATTTTAAGATATAAAAGAAGATTCAATGGCGTTTTGGGGGGTGGGGTCCCAGGAGAAAGTCTATGTTCTTTCCCAAGAGACCTCATGGCAGGGTGACAAATCAGTAAATTGTCATAATCTGACCTTCTTCATAGAGTTCCTAGATTTGTTCCTACTCCTAGAATACATCCTTCTACTGGGAAACTGCTTCTTTTAACCAACCGGTTTCAACCCCAACAGTCACATACATTATATCCTTAGATATATTGCTACATATGCTTTGATTATATGCTAGTCCTGCTGGCCAGGAGTGATGACGATGACAATGACAATGACGATGATGATGATAACAATAATAAACAGGGAGAAAAGACATTTAGCACTTACTTTCTACCATGCACTCCTGCAGGCACTTTGCATGTATTAACTAATGTAACCTCAAAACAACAACACGATGTAGATGCTATTATTTTCATCTTCATTTTAGAGATGAGGAAACAGGGGCACCAGTAGGTTAAGTAAGTTGCCCAGGTGCACAGGCCAGAAGGGGTGGGGCCTCAACTCACACAGGCAGCCTAGGACCGATGCCTGTGCTCTCACCTGCAAAGCTGCGCTATTGCAGGAACATGGCTGGACATCTTTGATGGGGTTTTATCTGATCTCTGTGAATCTTGCTATTTCAGTCCTTTGAAGGCAATCTCATTATAAAGAGGGTAGACAGAGGCACAACTTCTCATAGATGCCGAATACTGACAATGTAACATCCACATTTTCAGAGGCATAGAGTTGGGGCATGCAATGTATTAATGGATGTTTGTGTCAATTTCAGGGTTAAAAGACTATTTAGAACTCTGCATGATATAGTTCAGAAGCATGAAGTGTGGGGATATTTTGGACATTCTGTTGGTTTGTGGGACAAAGCATGAGAGTGATCGAGATTAGAAAGTCTTTCTTTATATGTATGGAGAGAGAGAAACAGACAGAGGGACAGAGAAAGTTCATACCCACAGTAAATCTATCTGCCATCCCCGAGCTGACCTAAAAATCTAGCAACTGATCCTTGTTAAAAGGAAAATACCGTAAGAGAATTAAGGAGACTTTTTAGTGTACATTCTGAAATCTCAGCATTTTTGTGTGATAGAACTTTGTTTTCATGGTCCCCCAATAATAGCAATATAAAAACTTTGCACCATATTTTTAGTGAAGTTTCATTTTAGTATTTCTTATACTTTGTTTTTCCCTTAGGGAAGGAAAAAAAGAGAAAGAAAATGAAGGAGCACCTCTTATTCCTATAGTATCCTAACACAATTTCCCTATTAAGTTATGTGGAATTGAAATTATATTTGCCCAAAGAAAATTGAAGAAAATGCAAAACTCATTACAAAGAATGTGAATATTAAAAACTGAAATAATGATACTTACCTGGAACTGCAGAAACCATGAACCTCATAATCATTAATTTCCTGTGTTTCAGATGGTATGTGTTATTGCCTTTCTGAGGCAGAGCTTCATGAGACACAGTGATGGAGCTGACTGATTAGTCTTTCTGAATGGTTTACATGTAAACCTCTTCCTTCAGTTTATGGCTACCATTACTCTCTATGGAGCCCATTCTTCTCTCACTTTTGGCTTTAGGTTTTTTTTTTTACCCTAAAACCCATTGTATCAAATGTATTCTTAATTGCTACCTGCCATGTTGATCTTTTTTTGTAGTTGATGTCAAGTATTTCCATCAATGGACATGTTTGTTTGTTTGTTTTTTGGAAAAGTGGTTGAACTCTGTAATTATGGGGAAGGTTAGAACATTTTCCTTTAAATAAAACCATTTCAGTTATACAGTCTTTCAACCTCCTAATCTCACCCCTAAATAAAAAATGTATCAATATAAAATGTATCATATTAGTTCATGTTGGGTTTAGGAATATACTCACTTTTTTTTAAATCAAATATGAGCCCCCAAATTATGTGTGTCTATGTAATATTCCTCAGATCCATCATAATGCCAAAGTTTCCAAGTCATAATTAAAGGTTAATATAATTGTCTTTTACCAAAGCTAATTTTAAGTGATGACTTAATATTACAAATTTTCAAATTGTTGGGAGCTTTATTTTCAAAGTCACAACTTATCATGTAGTTTCAGTTTCCATTTTTGAAGACATAAATATAAAGAATTAAGACGAAAGCTGTTTCTCCTCTTAAGTTTTTTGACCAAGGTATCATTTTCCCCTAAGATATACCTGTACAAGTCCTTAATAGGAATATTCCAAGTCACAAAATATTGAAAAGTGCTCTTCATGATGTTGGATATTTCTAGGAGCATCTGTTTTCATTGTACGTCTACTTGCAATTCTACTCCTAATATTATCTTTCTTATACTCTGCATACTTACAAACAATAACATTTTTACAGTTTCCTTCAAGAAACAAAAGATTTCTTGAGTTTAGTAACTTTTACTTATTTATTTTTAAAGATTTTATTTATTTATTTGACAGAGTGAGAGAGAGAGCACAAGCAAGGGAAGCGGCAGGTGGAGAGAGATGGAGAAGTAGGCTTTTCCTGTTGAGCAAGGAACCTGACACAGGTCCTGGGATCAAGACCTGAGCTGAAGACAGACATTTAACTGATTGAGCCATCCAGGCACCCCTAATTTAGTAACTTTTATTCAAAATTTTGAGGTCATGGAGATGGTTCAAATCATGTTGACAAAACAAAACCATTTATAATCTTATTGTCTTACCTTCCCACCCCAGGTGGCTTCAGGAGCTCTAGATTTTTTTTTTTTTTCTGTTACGGGGAGAAACTTTGCACATTTCTTACTCTCTAACATGACTGCCTCAACCTGTCAACATGCTCTATAGAACAAAAGGCCTTCTATTGTCAGAGTTTCACCTTTTCAAAAGGAATTGTAGTTATAGATGCTAAGTTATTTCTCTTCCTGTTACTCATAATGTTTACTTTTATTATATATTTAGAACTGTGTGATCAAACCAATTCTCCTTTTGTCTGTGCTTTTCAGAAAGCTCAAAGCTAAACAAATGAATTCCTTAATCCATACCTATATTTTCATCTTCATCCTGCTTTATTACGGATTCCTATGGTTTTAGTCTCATCTAAATTTCTTTACATTTTTATTATTTGCAAATATTTTATTTATTTATCTTAGAGCATGAGCGATGGGAGGAGGAGAAGCAGAGGAGGGGACAAGCAGACCCCACACTGAGCACAGAGCCAGACATGGGCCTTAATCCCATGACCCAGAGATCACAACCTGAGCCAAAATCAAGAGTTGGCCATTTAACTAACTGAGCCACCCAAGTGTCCTTACATTGCTTTATTTTTTATTTGAAGTGGCTCAAATGCTTTTTGAAAAGTAGTGGGTAATTAATAATTTTCTCTTGTTTTTGTATATATATACATACACACATTTTTCATGTATAAGTGTATGTGTATGTATAAGCATATATGTGTGTATGTGTTGGAATATATATATATATTTGAAGAACTTCTTTCCAAACTCTCTCATAGAGGTTAAAATGCTATTCAAGCTACCTTATCACTGTAAATCCTCTTGTGCTATTTCAGTTTTCATTTTGTGGGTAGTTTGTAAAGAGTATTTAGGAGCTCAATGTGACACCTGGTGAATAGATTAACTCAGATTCATTAAACAACTGGGATTAACATAAAGGAGATTTTCCATTTGTCCTGGAGCTTCTAAGGCCCATTACACTTCTTAGTTGGGTAAAATGACTCATTGCCAAGATCAGATTAAGAAAGTAGCCTTCTGGAGAGTGACCCCAGCAAGATAGTGGAATAGGTGCACCTATTGAATGACCAGAACTGAACTAGTACTTGCCATGCACTATCTCTAACCCTTATCAAGCACAATTTTGCCCTACTTGTCATCTACTGAGCCCCTATTATGTGCCAAGTACTATTCCAGATGCTTGGCATACATTATTTCCAGGCTTCGCAACAACCCTGGAAGCGAAGTAGTTATTCCTTTTTTCCTGAAGCAGAAACAAGTTCAGAGAGATTAAGAAACCAGAGTTCAGACACTCTGAAATGGAGTTCCTCTTGGCTTTTTGTCATAGAGCCAAGATAGTATTCAAACTCCTCAATGTGTGCAGTACATCATATTTTTTCAGAAGGCTTTCTCATATATTGCATTATTTGATCCCCATAAGAATTCTTAATGTAGGTAATTGTGAAGATGAAAAAAATGAGTTGCATAGACATTCAGGACAAAAGCCTCAAACTGTTGTGGTGGAATTGCTGAAGCTTGGATATGCCTTTCATTGCTGTGTGCTTCCTGCCCCTTCACAAGGCTTACTTTCAGTGGCATCCTTCGCCACCTGAGCAATGGTGTCCCTTCGTACATACACACATGAAAATGGTAACCAACATATTCCATTGACCAGAATTTCGAAGCTGAGGCTTGCTTTTATGGTTTGGAGGAGATAAGTTTTTAAAGAAGCATCATTTTACTACCTTCTCTATAACAGACATAGCTCAATTTAACTACTGCTTTCTGGAGGGAGTTTAAGTTAGAGATGACTAATTTTGCCCAGATGTGAGGGATAGAGAGAAAGTAAAATGAGATATGACAAAAGGGAAGTATGCTTTTCACTCTCACAAAAAAAACCTTTCTTGCTTTTGCAAGTGACTTCTTCTCTTCACCACCCTATACAGTGATCCACAGAACCTGAGTGAGTTGTGGGATGAGCTTAATGTATACCACTGACTGAGTCTGAGGATGTGGCTTAGCTCTCCTTTCTCCCAACCAACTCTGAAACAAAATATGGCTTCCTCAAATTGTTGTTTATAGCTTTATACTGAAACTCTCTGCAAAGACAATCAGATAAAGGATAGAATTTAGAAGTGGTGGTGGGAGGGGGCAATGGTGCATCCTTACTTGGTACTATACATGTATATGCATTTACATATGATGATTCTGAGCCAAACAGGGCTTTCTCTTACCTCTGGGATGGGGAGTTTTCAGAGAAGAACCAACTTAAAAGATACTTTTAGGGCCTTACGAATAAGGCGTGTTGACCATCAATCTTTGGAGGGCTGTTGGCTGCAGGTTTAATTTTTGAAAATGTGTCTATCTGTTTGGAATGCATTATTACTATATATTCCTAACCACATTTGTGTCAGCTCAGTGGTATGAAACCACTAGGGCAAATCCAGAAAGTCCATTTTTGCTGGCCAGCTAAGAATGTGTGAATATGGTGATCAAGGTTATCAAAGGAGCCCACAATCCCAGCAAGCATTATTTAAAAATGATGTGTATGGCACAATTCCGGGGCTAAGAATGCCCCATCTGAGCAAATTTGTACTGATTTTGTAACCCCTCCCATTGAGACAGGAAATGGGGCGTTGCAAATCTATTTCTTTCTATCTCTAGAAAAGGGAGGGATGAACATCACGTGTGGGGATGAGGGAGATAGACGATGAGCACAACAAAAGAGGCAGCCCACGGTCTGGAACACGAATGCCATAAATTCACAAGTAAAGCATTATTAAAAATTTCCAGCCCCATAAATGCTGCCATTAATCACTTTCTTTTTTTTTTTTTTTTTTTTTTAATTCATTTGACACACAGAGAGAGATTACAAGTAGGCAGAGAGGCAGGCAGAGAGAGAGGAGGAAGCAGGCTCCCTGATGAGCAGAGAGCCCGATGCGGGCCTCGATCCCAGGACCCTGGGATCATGACCTGAGCCGAAGGCAGGGGCTTTAACCCACTGAGCCACCCAGGCGCCCCTGCCATTAATCACTTTCAAATTAACCTGATGTGACTTAAATTATTGCAAGTTCCTGTGTAAATTAAATCATTATTAGTTGCAGACTTTTTTTTCTTTTTGGTACAGGCAGCGGCTGCGAAGTAAGGGATGGGGAGGCCTACTGGTTTCAATTTACAAAAGAAGGTTTGGGGGGAAAAGATTTTTGCTTGATTACAAGAGCAAAACCACTTCACAATATAATATCACAATAATTGTAGCCATATATCATAACATGTCATAAGTCCAGGACAAAGCTCAGCCGCCTTTCGTAAGCGGCTGCCAAGAAGACAAGAAAAGCGAGTGAATGAGGTAATGGATTTCTTTCCCCTCATTCCACTAGAGAGCAGTGTTCTTTTGTACAAATCAGGTAGGTTGTTTTCTGCAAAGAACCTGGGAAGAAAATCTTCTACATAAGAGAAGTTTTTGTAGCAGCAGAAAGGCCTCTCCCTTGCTATTAAGCTATGCATTCTGAATAAAAGGTAAAGACAGTATTTTCCAGCAAAGGTCACTCCATTTTCTTAGGTGTATTTCTAATACTCACTCTCTCTCTCTCTCTTTCTCTTTTTCATATGGGAAAGGTGTTGGCCATTTAAAAATAGAGCATGTAAAACTATCCTTTATGACTTATAGTAAACTTTTTCAGATAACATTCTGCTGCCAAAATGGACCTGTCAGTAAATAGTAGTTCTCTTTCTAGGTAAAACAAGGATATATATATATATATATATATATATATATATAATTTTTTAGAAAATACCTACAGTAATTCAAGAGTTAATAAACAACTCTGTCAGGGATAGGAATAAATGCAGATAAAAGGAAGAGTGAAGAGAAGGAATGTAAGTGTGTTCTGAAAAGTTTTCTGAGTCCCTCTTTTATTTATTAACTCATCATACTGCTAGTACCTTCATTACTTTTGTTGAGAACAGCAAGTTTGTGTGATAGGCATGTGTCTGCTTCTCTAAGAGAAAATATTCTGTCATAGGCAATTTGGCTATACTTCCTTGATGGATCAATTGACATTCCAAGAAGCCCAAGGCCACGCTAACAATAGTTGAAGTTTGCCTCCTCATTTCACATTGTGTAAATATATTACTAACCCTTCAGTCTCAAGCACATGGGAACAGGCAAAGCAAAACCAGTGAGTGAGTGTGTGTGTGTGTGTGTGTGTGTGTGTGTGTGTTCGTGCGTGTGTGTGTGTGTAACTGGCTGCCTTTCTTGTTCAATAAGAATTAAATTACTGGGTAATTTTGGTCTTTTCTAGAAGGAAATGAATATGCTCTTAAGTATTTAGAATCACTAGAGAGCCTTTTAGGCATTCCTGGATACAAATCAATGTCACCTGAAGTGTGGTTTCCTTATGCATTCAGCCCCATTTTTCTCCATTTGCTCTTAGTATTATTTTTTTGATACACCACATCACTTTGCTATTTCCTTTTCCTAAACACATTGAACAATATAGTTGTAGGCAAAAACATCTTGGGAGAAAATAAATGGAAAAAAATCGGAGGCCTGACAAATAACAACAGTAAAGGCTCTTCAGAGTATTCACTGTGTTAATTTAGAGAAATTGGAGCATATAAGGTGTCAAGTTTGACATCAGCAAATCCTGGGACTTCTTTGGGCCTGCTCATCTTTACCAGTGTGTTGTACTTTTTGACACAGTAGATATAAGGAATTTAATATTCCTTGACCAAAATAAACTTTGGCTTCCTAAGTTACAAAGCCAGGTATCTTGAAGAACAGAGTTTCCCATAAGATCTGGCACATAGACGATGCTGAATAAACCAGGCTGAATACATGAGTGATTGGATGCAGAGAGAAAGTAATAAATCTCTCCATTCCAATCTGGTTTAATGCCAAAGGCTTAGGGTTCAGCAAGCACAAGAGCTTTGCTTATATCCCCAAAATCCACACATCTAATTAGGTATCAAGAATAGTACAGAGGACTTCACAGGGGCTCTATACACAGGTGGACCTGGGTTTGAGTCATGGCTCTACTGCATATTTTATGGGTCACATGGTGCCAAGTTCTCTAAGCCGTACCTTTGGCATTTACACAAGCAGGAAGATTACTAATCCTTCCCTTCCAAAAGTATGTGGATGACAGGTAACTTTGCTCAAAACAGACACTTAAAAATGGAAGAAAATCAATCTAGATAATGGGGTCACCCAGCCAGAGGCATAACCTCTCACTTTTACACAAAATCTTTTGATTAGGTCAAATTATCTGAATAACCCAGGGTAAATGATAAAAGACTAGAATTTCTTGGTGGCAAACACATTTTGGTCCCCCTAGGAAGAAATGTCACCTAAGTAAATAATTAAGTGAACATTTGATTTGAAATCTTTTGAACATCTCAGCCTGAGAGCAGAAGAAAACAGACTATTTCTAAAGTTTGTTGGATTTAGAATCAATGCTTTGCAAAGGACTTAACAAACTATAAATGCATATACCCATTTGGGAGGGCAGGTTGGCAATATGTTTAAGAGCCTTAGAAAGATTCATGAATTCATAGTAATTCTATTGCAAGGAATAGAATTACAGAGAAATAACAATCTGAGATATGTAGTCAAAAGCTTACATACAAGACTGTTTCTAACATTTTTATAATAGTGAAAATTGGATACAATTTAAATGTCTAACAATAGGGGATTAGTTAAATATATTATGTATTTCCTTACAATAGTCTATTATGAAGCCATTAAAACTGCATTTTCAAATAATGTTTAATGACATGGTAAATGCTCAAATATAAATTTAAGTGAAAAAAGAAGAGGATATAAAAACTGAATTTATAACGGGATGCCATTTTTGTAAAACTGAGCATTTCACATAATTACTTTTATTGACCATGGTTTTTTTGTTTTGTTTTGTTTTTTATAATCTTTTTTTTTTAATTTTATTTTTATTCTTTGCCCAAGGGGTACAGGTCTGTGAATCATCAGGCTTACACCTTTCACAGCACTCACCAAAGCACAAACCCTCCCCAATGTCCCTAACCCATCCACCCTATCCCTACCCTCCCACCCCTCAGTAACCCTCAGTTTGTTTTGTGAGATTAGGAGTCTCTTATGGTTTGTCTCCTTCCCCATCCCATCTTGTTTCATTATTTTTCCCTCTCTACCCCCCACGGCCCCCCACCCTTTCCCTGAAGTTCCTCATATCAGAGAGATCATATGATAATTGTCTTTCTCTGATTGACTTATTTCACTCAGCATAATACCCTCTAGTTCCATCCATGTCGTTGCAAATGGCAAGATTTCGTTTCTTTTGATAGCTGCATAGTATTCCATTGTATATATATACCACATCTTCTTTATCCATTCATCTGTTGATGGACATCTAGGTTCTTTCCATAGTTTGGCTATTGTGGACATTGCTGCTATAAACATTCGGGTGCACGTGCCCCTGAGGATCACTACCTTTGTGTCTTTAGGATAAATACCCAGTAGTGCGATTGCTGGGTCGTAGGGTAGCTCCATTTTCAACTTTTTGAGGAATCNTATATATATACCACATCTTCTTTATCCATTCATCTGTTGATGGACATCTAGGTTCTTTCCATAGTTTGGCTATTGTGGACATTGCTGCTATAAACATTCGGGTGCACGTGCCCCTGAGGATCACTACCTTTGTGTCTTTAGGGTAAATACCCAGTAGTGCGATTGCTGGGTCGTAGGGTAGCTCCATTTTCAACTTTTTGAGGAATCTCCATACTGTTTTCCAGAGTGGCTGCACCAGCTTGCATTCCCACCAACAGTGTAGGAGGGTTCCCCTTTCTCCACAACCTCGCCAACATCTGTCGTTTCCTGACTTGTTGATTTTAGCCATTCTGACTGGTGTAAGGTGGTATCTTGCTGTGGTTTTAATTTGTATTTCTCTGATGCCAAGTGATGTTGAGCAGTTTCTCATGTGTCTGTTGGCCATTTGGATGTCTTCTTTGGAGAAATGTCTGTTCATGTCTTTTATTGACCATGTTTTAAGTAGCCAACCAAAATATTGTCAAAGCATGAAAAATTAGGATAAACGAATTTCAAGTTTAAGAGTGAAGGACTGTTCTCCCTCTTTTTTCTATGTCTATCTCAAGCTCAGATTAATAATCATGATCATAGTATGGTAGAGTTCATGTTTTCTTCTTCATATGTTTTGTTTTTCTCCAAATTCTGATGTAAGGATATATAACATTTATTTACAAAACAACAACTTTTGATTAGATTTTATTACAATTGTGAGGAATTGTAGTCTAAGATAGTCCTTTTACTTTGCACTACCACATTTAAGGAGTCTGGAGGCATGTTTGGCAAATTTTTGGGTGGGCCCAAATAAGTTAGATTGGTACTTCCATCTGAATTTTTCAAGGGAGAAAAAGCATATTGTGATGAATTTTTTTGTAGACATATCTGACCAGCTAGTTAAGGGGACTCCATAGAAGTTTATTTACAAGGAAATTGTAGAAAACCTACCAAGGTATAATTAAGTGAGAAAGAAGGAGCTAGATACTTTTAGTCACCCTCAGAGAAAAACAGTGTTTTTTAGGTGGCCTCAACTCAGTGGCCCTGCTCATCCCTGTGAAATCCTGTCTGGGGCAAAAGGAGGATAAGAGAGATTTACAGGTAAAACATGGACATGATGTTTCCCTGAACTCTGTAACTTATATAGACCCAAATGATACTTATTTAGGATCCCTCTAACAGATCATTATATGAAAAGTAAAAATAGGCATTCTTCTTTCCTTGATAGTGCTGATACCCTGAAGACTTATAGAATCTGTTGATGTAGAGATTATGGGCTTGGTTTATCAATGAGAGAAACTTTTCACTTGGGCCAGCAGCCACTGGCAAGAACACTGCTATTCCTGATAGAGGAACACTGAGAGGCACTGTGCCTGCAAGAGAGAGATTATTTTCTTCAACATGTGTGAGGTACCCACTAGGTGCTCCCACATATAATGTGGGAGGGAGGTAATTTGTATGCAGTTGGAGTTTCTGAGTGAAAAAGAGAGACAAACAGAGCCAAGAAAATAAAATATATTTTGGTCCTATTTCCCTGGAAGCTATTTATTTTCAGATCAAAAGCTCAAGTTGTTTACCCAATCAAGATTTTCACACTCTTCCACCTGTGGGGGCACTGAACTAGATCAAAGTCCTCAGGACTGATCCAGAGCAAAACTGATGCTGAATTGGATTTTTTAAGGAAAGTTGCAGTGAGTAAAATGAAAGCAGAACACCAGAGTGCTAGCCTCAATATCATACAGAATGAGGAATAGATAGTATGTTTCAACAACACACTTACGGATATACACTGCTAATTTCTGCGGTTAAAAGTGTTTGTTAAACATCTGGTTAACTCAACACACCATCAGGGTTCATTTGACCCAATATTAGTTTCTGAATTTCTTTTTTTGAGGTACCTGAGTGGCTCAGTCGGTTAAGTGTCTGCCTTTGGCTCAGGTCATGATCCCTGGGTCTTGGGGTGGAGCTCTGCATCTGGCTCCTTGCTTAGCAGAGAGCCTGCTCTTACCTCTGCTTGCCTCTCCCCCTATTTGTGGACTCTCTCTCTCTCTCATAAATAAAGAAATAAATAAAATCAGTCTTTAAGGAAAAGGATATATTTCTAAGTATTGATATTTCATGACTTTTATTATTTCTTAGGGATCTTTCAGAAAATAAAGATTTATATTTTTTATTAAGCTAGAATAAAACTCACTATGTTTTGCAATTATTATATGGATCCATTGGAAACTTTATATCCCTAAGATCATTACAAGTACTTAGTGATTTCATTTTTTCCTATAACTTGAAACATTTGGCTTTCTAATCATTCTAGAAATTATTCTCTCATTACTTATCAGTTATTTCCAGGTATACTTAAAACCTTAATAAGCAAACAGAAGAATAATTAAGTCCCCTAAAAGCATAGTAAAATGCTAAAATAAACACTCGCAATTATGTTATCCTTCAGCTTTCTTATTGTGCTGTATTGTATCATCTTTTAAAAAGGTATAAAAGGAGACTAGGGACATCATCTTTGTAGTTTAAGTTTTCATTGAACAAAATTTTGAAATCGAAATTTTTCATGTTCCGCCCATAATGTAAAACAGAAGAAAACTGAAAAAGGAAGATATTTCAAAATGGTAAAATGACTCAGAAATCAAATGCAGACAGATAGAAGCATTCTATAGTCTAATGAGGGTAGTGAAATTCATCACATAAACAGAATTTCAGATGGTAAACACTCAGACAACAGTACTTTAGATGAATTGTCTAAATTGAAAAATCGGTAAGTGAACAATAGATTTCTAAGGATGAAAAAGAAATGTGGTTTCTCATATAGTTAGTCATCCAACAGAAGGCAGGTTACCATGCAATATTTGTGATTAAAAACTGGACCATCCCATTTTGTTAAAAAGATGTGCTTCAGTATTTTTTTTTACCTATTATGTTGATGCACCAAACTTAACTTGATACAGCTTGTAAGCAGGCAAGTGCTGAACACAGGTATGCATAAAAAGGTGATTAGAAAAAGAACAAAGTTGGTGTAGAAATGAAAAAAAAAATCATTGATCATTCTAAATAGTGTTTATAAGTGTAACTGCAAATGGTTTGTAGAGAGCAAAGAAGATACAACCAAAGTTATATCATCCAAAAGTTCCAAAATTATTATTTTTTAAAGATTTTATTTATTTTAGAGAGAGACAGAGAGCCTGTGCACACCTGAGAACACAATAAGAGGGAGGAACAAAGGGAGAGGGAGAAGCAGACTCCCCACTGAGCAGGGAGACCCTTGTGGGGCTCCATCCCAGGATCCTGAGATCATGACCTGAGCCTAAGGCAGATCTGAGCTGAAGGCAGATGCTTAAATGACTGAGCCACCCAGGTACCCCAAATTATTTTTATTTTTTTTATTTTTAATTTTTAAAAATATTTATTTGACAGAGAGAGAGTTCATAAGTAGGCAGAAAGGCAGGCAGCGAGAGAGGAGGAAGCAGGCTCCCCGCTGAGCAGGGAGCCTGATGCAGGCTCAATCCCTGGACCCCGAGATCATGACCTGAGCCGAAGGCAGAGGCTTTAACCCACTGAGCCACCCAGGCGCCCCCCAAATTATTTTTAAATATTGCATTTTGTTGATGCAAATGCAATAAGGACAAGACTTAATGATAAGCTAGATCCTATTAGATATGTATTTGAAATACAGAATATGTATCACAAGATGGGACACATCCCAGGTTCATGCCTGACTGCTGATGAGCAATTAGTTGCATTCAGAGAATGTTGCCCGTTGTGGGCAGATACAGTGTTAAAATCAGGAAATTATGAAATAAAAACTTGAGTTAACTGTGTTCAAATTTTCATTTAAATTTCTAAATGATTTTTCACTGTTCCTCTCTTCTTATGGTTGTGATTTTTTGTACAATTTAAAAATATAAAAAATTAATTAAAAGAGTACATTGGATCCAGATGGTAAATGGCAATGACTGTTTTTCCTGGCATATGAGCATGAGGCTTTAGCATGAGGCCTACAAGTAGTTAGGTTCTTGAACTAGACCCAGGTGTGATGCCAGACCAGGAATATTTCATGGCACAGTTCTGGGAGTTCATTTAAAATTAAGGCACATGTGGTAAAAATAAAATATGGGGCCAAAATTATAATTACATAAAAGGTGCTAATGTTTTAAGACAAACACAACAGCAAATTTCTTAGGCAATGTCCCCCTCTCCCTCTCTGCCTCCTTTTCTTTCTGCTTCTCTCTTCATTTCCCTCCCTGTCTCTTCCTCTCCCTTCTTTTGTGAGTCTGGATTAATTTAGCAACTGCTGAAAGAACATCTAAATGGCTGTCCCCACTTTATTCCAATTATGGATCAAGAGAAAAAATGTTGGCTGTCTCTCAAGGAAAGCCAATCCACTGAACTCTTCCAGAAAAATTTCCAAACCCGAGGGATTTATATGGTTTCAGAGGAAGGATTCTAAACAAGGAATAATTACCTTAATCCTAGCTAATATAGTTTGCAGGAGATCCTTTTCATAATCTTATTGCTGCAAATGGGTGAGTTAGTCTGTGTATATTTATTGAGTAGCTACTATATGCCAGACACAGGGAATATAAAAATAAATAAAAAATGGGCTCTCCTCTGAATGAGAAATGGATTCAAATAGTAAGCCATTACAATAATTCAAGGGCAAAGTAAGCGACAAAAGGTGTAAGGGAAGCAACTCACAGCAAAAAAAGAGGGAATGCATTCCCAGGAGAGAGACCAAAGAGCCCTGTCAAAGCAATATAAACAAAAGGTAGCCTGAGTTTAAACTTTAATTTTGTAACACTTCCTATATTTTCTGCTTATTTCATAGGTAGGGAGATAAGATTCATTTACTCTGTGACAATAAATGATCTGATATAGTTATCACAAGCTTAAGCTACCTATGAATCAAATCATTACCTTCCCATTGTTTCAGAGTGCATGTGGTTGAAGAGCCCTTTGGCAAGCCAGCTAAGTGAGAATGATGCCTTAACTTTGGACTAACCTTTTGCCCAGCCAAACTAATGTTTCTTGACAGTGGCCTGAATCTCAATCCAAAGGGCCATAATGTCATAAAATGGATGAAATGGATTTTTTCAGCTTACCCACCAGGATAGTAAAAAATATATAAAATCTACATCCAAATGCACGCCATAAATTTCCATTGCTTTAGGGGCAAAATTAAAGCATTTCTATTTCCTTTNGGCCCCCCCCCCCCCCGCCCCCCTTCCTCAAATGGACTTCCAACTCTCAAGGTCATTTTCTCTTTAAAAGTTATCCTGGTAACTTCTAGAATAGCTGTTCTCTCTGGGAATGCTCATTTTTTTCCTTTCACATTATTTACCCCTTCCCCACCCACCCCTCAGGTCCCATATTTTCAGTAATGCAAATTGGGCAATTATTTACTTTTTGTTTGAATTTAAAAAGCACATCCACAGGCACACAAATGCATTTTGGATCTCATTCATGCAGAAAAATTACTGGTAACTTGATGAATCTGCAAGTAATTTTACAAAAATGTTTAGTGAGTTTTGCCAAGGATGTCTGACCCCCGGCCTTGCTTTACTGATGTAAGTTTTTGAGTGTTTGGCCTGATCAGGACCAGCTGTGAGTGCTTTGGTTGTGCATATCAGATGTGAAGCGAAGGAGAAAGGACGGCATACTCCAACGCATGCTTGAAGGTTTGTGAACTAGGACAGAAATAAGACTACAGTTAAAACTGAAGTGTGTCTTTCATTCTGTTAAGTTCCCCTTTGCTCAGTTAAGCTATTTGATTGTACCCTAGTGTCACTTAAAATCTCTCTTAGTCAAATGCTACTTAGACCAGAGAGAATGGATATCTCTAATGAAGGATAAGCAGAATTCATTAAAAAATAGTTTTGCTTACTAGAGATTTTTGAAAATTCTATTTTTGGTCCAAACTTCTTCATGGAATTCTAAGGGAGAAAATAAAAACAATACAATAATAATAATGTAATTTCCTTAGAGAGCAATAAGGAATCTATACCAGAACCACGTTGTTTTAATAGGAGTTAAAAATAGTTTAGCTTTTTTATTTCTGCTTTGAAAGATCATGGAGCTGGTGAAGGCATGGGATATTTTTTTTTTTTTTTAAAGATTTTATTTATTTATTTCACAGCGGGAGAGAGATCACAAGGAGGCAGAGAGGCAGGCAGAGAGAGAGAGAGGGGGAAGCAGGCTCCCCGCCAAGCAGAGAGCCCGATGCGGGCCTCGATCTCAGGACCCTGAGATCATGACCTGGGCCGAAAGCAGAGGCTTTAACCCACTGAGCCACCCAGGCGCCCGGCATGGGATATTTTGAGTATATTTATATCCAACCTAAATGCCAACATGGATATGCCTCTAAAATCCATTTATAAAAGTGGAATTATGTAATCTATACTTTATTACATCTGAACATAAACTAGGACAATGTTCCTGGTATCAGAGCAACATGCATTTGAAGTTGGGAATGGTAGATACAGTTGCTAAAGACTGGTGTTGGGAGAAATGTGGTAGTTAGGGCTTGGTGGTGGAATATCCATAAGAGCAAACAAAACAATAGAAGTATTGTTCATAGTAGCCAGAAAATGGAAGCAACTCAAATGATAATCCCACTGATGAAGGGAGAAATAAAATGTGGTATATCCATACAGTAGAATATTATTCAGCTATAAAAGAGGATGAAGTACTGATACTTGTTATAATATGGGATGAGTCTTGTAAAGGTTACGCTAAGGGAAAGAAGCCAAAAACAAAGGGCCACATATTAGAGGGCTGTATTTATATGAAATGCAAAAAATTGGCAATTCCATAGAGACATAAAGTGAAATGGAGAATGAGTCTTAATGGGAATGGAATTTATTTATTGGTGATGAAAATGATCTGGAACTAGATAGTGATGATACTTACACAATTTTGTATATGTACTGATGGCCACGGAATTGGATACTTTTAAGGGTAAATTTTATGAAATATGAATTATATCTTAATTTTTAAAAATTGTGTGAAAGGGGTGCCTGGGGGTCTTAGTCAGTTAAGCATCCTATTCTTGATCTCAGATTAGGTCTTGATCTGAGTCATGAGTTCCCTCCATGCCCAGCATGAAGCTTACTAAAAAAAAAAAAAAAAATCAGGAAGGAAAAACAAGGCAGTTTGTAATTTTGAAATATTAGATGCACATTTTTATGTGTTCTTTATTCTCTCCCTCTGAAACTCTGTATTATCTGTATTAGAAAGCTTTATTGCATTGTTCAGGTCTTTTAACATTTCTTTCACATTTTCTACTTCCTATCCATCTCCATTTCATTTTAGGTTTTTTTTCTTTAAATCTACTTCGTTGTTTATGAATTTTCCTTTTCAACCATGTCTGATTTCCTGTTAAGCCTACATATTGACATTTGAGTTAATTATTTTTCACTTTTAGATGTTATATTGGGTCTTTTTCAAATTCGTCTGGTCATTTTTGTGTGTGTGTTTCATAGTTGTATATTCAACACCCTTTTTTATTTCTTCAGTCATAATAAACTTTTTAATGATTTCTATCTGATAATTCCAATATATTCAAACTTTGTGAGAGTGATTCTTGAGTTTGTTCCTTCAACAACCCTCATTCATAGTATCTTGTTTCTTCAACTATGTCCTTTGTGTATATACGTGTGGGGAAGGGGGAGAGAGAGTGGAAGATGTGCTCCTTGGGGCTTTATAGTAAATTTTGAAAGTTGCTCTTAAACATCACTTTTCCATTAAGGATTTGCTTCTGTTAGGTGCCTGGATAAAAACAAAAACAAAAACAATGTGGACTAATTTAAAGCTAAAATCCCAGGTAGCATTGCCTGTAAAAACCTGTGTGAGAGCTAGGTATGGCTTATCAAGAGATAATTTTTTCTTTCTTATTTTTAAGTCCTTACCAGGGGAGAGCCTGAAACAGATATGTGTTCTCCAATATTTTCTTTCTTAAAGATAATCTTTATTTTAGTAGAAAAGAAAGGGGTTCCTTTCAAGGATTCTGGATTTTATCTGGGATTTTATGATCTTGCTATATATAAACCCTAATTTTGTCTCCTGCTCTCTATGAAGAGATCACAAAATAAATTAAAATGAGAAATCTCATTTGTATAAGAACGTATATTGCAGCTTTATTTTTTATAGCCCCAAGCTGAAAACAACCCAGATACCAATTCACAAGAGAATATATAAACATATTAGGGTGTATTTTTATAATGGAATACTCCCGAGCATTATTTAAAAACAACAACAACTGATACACAAAATGATATTGATGAGTCGCAAAACATTATGTTGGGTAAAAGAAGCAAGATCAACTAAGTTTGAAATCAGGCAAAGCTAAGCTACAGTGATACAAATCCAAATAGTGATTACAAATAGGTAATTAGAATTAACTGGAAAGATACAACAAAACTTTATTTTTCCTAACAATGTTTTTATCTTAAGTGGGGTTAGCTGGAGAGAGAGAGAGAGAGAGAGAGAGAGAGAGAGAGAGAGAGAGAGAGAGAGAGAGTATTGATGAGCTTTGTCAAGTTCTGTGCATTTCAGTTTATATATCTCAGCAAAAACAATGAAGAATCTCTGAAAGAGGTAACAAACTAAATATTTGAGTTTTATAAGTAAATGAAAGCAAAATAGGGTGACTAATGACCTTGTAGAACAGATGAGTACAGAAAAATCAGATGGATCAGTGAATTAAAAAAAATTAGTTTATTTAATCTCAACTAAGGATTACGAATACCTGGCACTGGTATTTCCTTCTCCACTACACATGGTTGATACCACTAATTGTTTCAACACATTTTATGTTTCCTTTGACACAAAATTATTTTTTCAAAATCATTTCTGGGAAACCATGGCCAATTCACAAATGAGAAGGAATTTTTTTTTTTGGAAGATTTTATTTATTTGACAGAGAGAGACAGACACAGAGAGAACACAAGCAGGGGGCACAGCAGAGGGAGAGGGAGAAGCAGGCTCCCCACTGAGCAGGGCGCCCCATGCAGAGCTCGATCGGAGGACCCTGAGATCATGACCTGAGCTGAAGGCAAACGCTTAACAACTGAGCCACCCGGGCGCCCCAAGAAGGAAATAATTAACTACTAATATTTTAAACAGCTTTAAATAACTCATGTATTAATTCCTTTTTTTCTCTTATCTCATATCAATGAGATAAATGCTGTTAATGCTCCCTAAAAATTCTATATATATGTAAGTTCTGATTACAGCTTTCCCTCCATCACCACCATTGCTGCCCAGCCACCGTCACGTTTAACTGGACTGTCACTTCGTCATTGTTCTTCTTGTTTCTACCCTCTCAGTTCTGCCTTTCTACATAAGAGCAGGAAGATTTTTTTAAAACAGGTCAGATCAGTAGCTCTCCACTTCTTTTAAAGTAAAGGCCAAGTCCTTATTGTGGCATAACTGCCCTGTTAGTCCTAGCTTCCACTAACTTTCTTGCCTTTTCTCTCTGAGCTCTCCACTGGAGCCAGGCTGAACTCTGCCATTCCTTCAACATAGCATGCATGCCTCTGGTTCACTGTCTGAGCATTTATCATCCTTTCTGCTGAAAACACTTTCCAAGTTATCTTCATGGCATGTCACCTCACTTTCTTCAAGTAGCTATTCAAATGTCAACTCACCAGAGAACCATTTTCAGACCATCCTATTTAAAACATTACACAGTCTTCTATCCCTTGTGTATGCTGTATTTTCCTTTACTGCTTGACTTTTTTTAAAAGCACATATCTCAGAGGGCGCCTGGGTGGCTCAGTGGGTTAAAAGCCTTTGCTTTTGGCTCAGGTCATGATCTTAGCATCCTGGGATAGAGGCCTGCATCGGGCTCTCTGCTCAGCAGGGAGCCTACTTCCTCCTCTCCCTGTCTCTCTGCCGCCTCTCTGCCTACTTGTAATCTCTCTCTCTTTGTCAAATAAATAAATAAAATCTTTAAAAAAAATTATTAAAAAAAAAAAGCACATATCTCGGGCACCTGGGTGGCTCAGTGGGTTAAGCTGCTGCCTTGGGCTCAGGTCATGATCTCAGGTTCCTGGAATCGAGGCCCGCATCGGGCTCCCTGCTCAGCAGAGAGCCTGCTTCTTTCTTCCTGTTGCTCTGCCTGCTTGTGCTCTCTCTGTCAAATAAATAAATAAAATATTTTAAAAACAAACTTATAAAAAAAAAAAGAAAAAAGAAAGCACATATCTCACACACACACACACACACACACACACTCACTTTCCTATCTGCCTCCACTTGAAAATAAAATATGTACATGGAGATCATGTACATCTGTTTTATTCACTGACCTATCTCCAGACCCTAGAATGCAGCAGTTATTCACTTATATATTCCCAAAACCTAGAACACAGTAGGATTTCATAAGGAGTTATTTCAAGTAATATACTCAAGGAATATATATATATATATATATATATATATACACACACATATAAATATGTATGTATATATGTACATATTCATATGTATATATATGTATACATACATATGTGTGTATATACATATATATATTATTTTTTTAAAGATTTTATTTATTTATTTGACAGAGAGAGACACAGCAAGAGAGGGAACATAAGCAGGGAGAGTGGGAGAGAGAGAAGCAGGCTTCTAACCAAGCAGGGAGCCTGATGCGGGGCTTGATTCAGGACCCCTGGATCATGACCTAAGCAGAAGGCAGACCCTTAACAATTGGGCCACCCAGGCACATAGGAATTTATATTTGGGAGGAAAAAAACATAATGTTATGTCCCTCATCTTGAGAACAAAAGAAAAAAAAATAGACTTCTCCCCTCCCATACTATCATAGATCAGGAGACATCATTTTTGAAAGAAAAAATATCTACTGATACTATAAATCATATATATGTAAGACAAGTTATTTGATGCTCTACTCTTTTGTTTTTCATTCTTTTTATTTCTGTGCTTCAGTTTTTAAAACTTATATTGACCTGACTTCAAATTTACTGATATTTCATTCTGCTGTCAACCTATTGTTAAATCTATCCAAAAAATTCTTAATTTTAGACATTTTATTTTATAGTTATATAATTTTCTTTTCTCATTTTTACTTCTTTGTTAAGATTCTTTTCTTCAGCTATTGTATTCATCATTGCCTCTGTTTTTTTAATATACTTTGATATGTTATTGATATGTTGATGTTTCACATTCTTTGTCTACTAATTCTAACCCCTTAGGCAACTATGTGTCTATTTCTAATTCTTTTTTTTGCTCTTGATTTTTGGTTATATTTTCCTGCTTCTTCACATGTCTTCCAATTTGTGGATGTATGTCAGATATTATATATTAAAAAAAAGAGAGAGAGAGAGAGAGAGAGACTGAAATACTTACCCCCCAGAGAGAAGAAGCCCTTTCCTTTCTCTGGCTGCAAGGTGAGAAGATGAATACATTTTCATCTACCCAGAAGCTGTGCTGTTCCAGCAATGAGTTTGCTATTTCGGTTTGTTTTAATTATGTTTTGTTTTGAATGTTTTCTTTTTAAGATTTTATTTGTTTTTGAGAGAGAGTGTGTGTGCATGTGCATGTGCATGTGAGTGGGGAGAGGGGCAGAGATAGAGGGAGAGAGAGAGAGAATCTCAAGCAGACTCTATACTGAGCTTGGGGCTTGATTTCATGACCTTGAGATCATGACCTTAGCTGAAATCAAGAGTCAGAGGCTCAACTGACTGAGCCACCAGGTGCCTCTGGTTTTGAATGTTGTGAGGATGAGATCCATGTTATGTATATTATAGGCTCATCATTCTAGCAAGACTTTGGGATCAAAATATAAGACTATTAAGACCTTTTCCCTTTTCAGTCTAGTCCCCAGGATCCTACAATGCCACAGTGCCACACTTCTGGTAAATATTTTTTGAGGTAAGTGTTATAGGTAGAAAGAACAGGTCTCCCACATGCCAGCCAATCGTTCCATTTATGTGGCTATTAAAAACTCTCCTAATTTCTTGCTACTCCAGCAGATTCAATTCTTCATTCTATGCCCACATTCAGAAAATGGCCCAGAGAAGAAAATGGCCCAGAGAAGAAAGACAATGTTCATTTACCCAAGATTTCATTCTCAGCAGGAAACCTGAAACAGGGCTTGATTCCAGGACCCTAGGATCATGACATGAGCAAAGGAAGACGTTTAACCAACTGAGCCACCCAGGTGCCACCCCTGCACCGCAATATCTCATTCCTTATTCTTCTCTAGAATTTAGTTTGTTTAAACTTTTTTCTTTTTCTTTTTTTAATATTTTATTTATTTATTTGACACAGAGAGAGAGAGATCACAAGTAAGCTGAGAGGCAGGCAGAGAGAGAGGAGGAAGCAGGCTCCCTGTCAAGCAGAGAGCCCGATGCGGGCCTTGATCCCAGGACCCTGAGATCATGACCTGAGCTGAAGGCAGAGGCTTTAACCCACTGAGCCACCCAGGCGCCCTAAACTTTTTTTCTTATACCTCACTCTTGAATGTCTTAAAAAAACATTTATTTTCGTGTTATGCAGGAAGCAATGGTTTTACATGAGTTGCTTCTTTCTAACAGAAGTTAAAACTCTGATAAATTATTGGAAATGAGTGTAGTCCTAAGAAATTTGAGATGTCATATTTATGGAAGCAGACATTTCGCTCTTTCATACCTGCTATTTAGGAAGCAATTGCTAGGAAGAGAAGTTGGTAAGTAATGACTAGCAACCAAATAACCAGGAATTAGAGACCAGGCTTTCAAGTTTTCCCCAAATTTTTAAAACAGTCATGCTTGAAACCAACTCTTTGAGGATAAGAATTTCTTTGAAAAAAAAAGGGGGGGGTGTTTATTTTTAAATTGAGTAGCTTAAGAATAAGCAGTAGGAAGAGAGTAAATAGATAAGGATCATAAGAATTTCCTATACTATAGACGTAATAATACCAATAGGATTTCAAATAAATTATAAATAATTACCTTGGGATTTTCTTCAGTGAGTGCTTGAGTGGAAAGATATATGACTTATACCAAATAAGAATATGACATTAAGTACATTACCTTTATAGACTTCTGTTTCTCTGTATTAAAATCACACAGTCTTTAATATCCCTTCTAGTTCTAACCTTTTTTGACACCTTTCTGATATTTATTAGGATATCCACACAGCCCTTAGGAGTTAGTGAAATATTGCAGTTATGACCTTAGGCTCTAGAATAAAACAGATTTGAGTGTGAATCTTAGCTCTCTCCACTATGATCTTGAGGTGGTTACCTAGACTTTTTGAGCCTCAACATTTTTATCTGTAAATTGGAATAAAAACTCTCATCTCAAACTGTTCTTGTGGGAATTAGATAACCAGGACTCAGTATATATAAATAAACACTGTATTTCCTCCCTTCTAGGCACCATTGATTTAATAACATTTTGTGAAGGTAAAATATGAGCAATACTTTCAAATTAAATATATACATTAATTGTAAGTTGTTTCCTAATTCAAGAGTCTAAAATGAGGAAACAATAATATTTCATTAAAGAAATCACTTCCATGTATCTCCCGTTTTTTGCTATAATTTTCTATTGGTGAATAATGGTGGGATTTCTGAAAAGAAGGAAAGAAAAAGTGCTATGGTTTTGAATGAGCAATTATCACTCACAGGTCAAATTATAAATGTAACTCTCTACCACTTTTCTACCCAGTGGAAGGAAGACAGTAGAGTTACACTGCAAACTCAAATTTAGGTTAGAGAAAAGTTGAAGGCCCACTATCTTTTACAAATTCTACCTGGCTTGTACTTGTAGGCCAATTTCCCAATACATTTTTAAAGAGTAAGTGGGATAAAATTCTCTTAGTGGTTGCCAGTGTTACTTGGTTACTAACATAATTTTTCAGCTTGTGTGACAAGCTGTATTTCTCAGAAAAAGAGCAACAACTTGGGGCAAAGCAAGTCTTGGGGTAAGACAAAAGAATGAAGAAAATCATGGGTCTAATCTGAGAAATAATCATAAAATTTCTGATATATCGAACATAAAAATCAGGTTAGATGCCTTCCTGAAAATTCCATTTGTGTGAGCTATTTTGCAATTAATATTTTTAAAAGATTGATCTAGAATGAAAACCTGTCAAATATTTTATGAATTATTTCCTTTTATTCTTAATGTCTTGATTCCATATTTACTCAAAGTATAATGTACCCTGTGTTAATGGAGTTACAAACTAGGGGAGGTACATTTTTTTTCTATCTTTCTATCTATCTATCTATCTAATCTAACTATCTATTTTGGCATTTCACCTATGCTTTTTACCAAAAGTGTAGTCTGGAAAAAATATTTAGCTAATGTTTCCCCTATCACTTTTATTTTTTTTTTTAAGATTTTTTATTTATTCATTTGACACAGAGAGAGAGATTACAAGTAGGCAGAGAGGCAGGCAGAGAGAGAGGAGAGAGGAGGAAGCAGGCTCCCTGCTGAGCAGAGAGCCCGATGTGGGCCTCAATCCCAGGACCCTGGGATCATGACCTGAGCCGAAGGCAGAGGCTTTAACCCACTGAGCCACCCAGGCGCCCTCCCCTATCACTTTTAGTATGAAGGATCATGATCTAGAAAAATCCCAAAGGAATAAAACAGGAAAATTAAAATGGATTTGACCAAAGAAAACATGACTAACTAGGAGGAAAAATATTTTATTTTTCCTCTTACAGAATTGGTCAAAACCAAATGAAGGAAGTTTTGAAATTTGGAATGTGGAATTTTGGAGAGAGACTTTTAAAGAAAAAATATGAAAAAAAAACCTTATAGAAAGATTTTAAACAACCTGAGTTTAAACTCAGTTAACTGACCTGAGAACCTATGTTTTATTACAGTAACCAAATTAAGTCTTGGTAAATCCCAAAAACCTTGTTATCTCCTTTAATTTTACAGTTCATGGTAGAGAAGAACAATGCTTTATCTAGTGCATCCCCAGTTTTTGGAAAAGGAAAAAAAACAAAAGTTTTGGTTAGGTGAATAGTTTGGCTTTTTGTATGGAAACACTTCAGAAATATTATAAAATGTCTGATCTATTCCACATGCCAACCCAAATAGGACCTGTATATGAGTCCATTATGTATCGAGGCAATGACGTGATTAATTATGAATTATTATTATTATCATGAGGAGGAAATTATTTATTAAATAATCTCAGGAAGATATGGGTCATCTCTGTGGCCCTATTTGGGTCAAAATGCAATAGCAAAGCTGGAGGAAAGGACTTGACTGAGAGTTTAATGAAACAAATCTCCTTTGGAAACATATCCTTCACAAGGGATTTCCATAACATGGGAGCCAATTTAATGAGGGACTGGAAAGAAATCTTGAAATCATGGGTACAATTTATTGTTTTCAAATAAAGAGGGAAAAAGAAATTGCTCATTTTACCCTAATTTAACCATTAAGAGTCTCTTGAGAAAAGTGAATGAGAAGTTACACATTTCTGATAAAGGAACTCTATTTACCCATACATTTCAGGGGTTATGGTTACAGCAGTAACTGGCTTGAGAAGAGCCAGATAGTACAGCTTATTGAACTATGTGATCCTGGCAGTACACACACCTGGTAAAGCTCTTTCTGGGATTACAGACCTGACATTTTGGCTTCACTAGTTAGGAAAAGACTTTTGAGTAAAGTGAACCAAAAAGCAACAAATCCCAAAATTTTTCCCTTAAATTAAAACCACTTTTCAAATCCTAGTGCCTCTTCTCTCCCTAAAATACATACTAAAGCATTTCTATGACTACTCAAAAGTAGAATATAAGTATAGCACTATCTTACTAAGTAGAATAGTAACTGTTTATAATCAATGTTGATTAATAAATAATAATTCCCTCTATATTATCTATGTACTGCTAAAGAAAATACCCCAAATCTGGAATAACATTTTAATGAATATATTTCCAATACAACCTGAAACTTGATAATCATAAAATAACTATATCATGTTTTAGAAATATAAAACACTATAAACTGCAAAGGTGAATATATTTTATACATCTGAAGATTTTAAAATTACTGAAAAAGTGATACTGAAAAGATACCAATTTTCCTATAATTTATTAAAATCATACTGAACAATACATGAACACAAGTCTAATGTACCAGGAGCTTTAACTTAAATTTTGAAATGTTTAATTGCACAATTTTTGTACTATGCTGGTGGACTTCTGCATGTATCAAATATAATTAGATAATAATAATAATTAGATAAATTACATATTTGTAAATATGGATAGGTTTAGAAGACAAGAATGAAAAAGAATAGAACAAGCAAGAAATAAACAAAAAGATCCTTATATTGTACATATACTCTATAGAGAACCTCAATAACCTTTCTACTAATGAATGGAGTGTATCTAATGAAATTCCCCTTTGGACATTTTTCAGATATTAAATTTTGAAATGACACATCTTGCAAACAAAGGTAGAAGCAATTTTATCCTATTAACAGCTAGAAAATTCACACAATGAAAACGGAAAGAGAAAGTAAAATGAGGTTAAAGAGAAAGCTAATTAGAATTTGGAGGTTTGCTGGGTTAATGTCTAGACTGAGTGGGTCTAGCTTTGACGATTTACATACCTTGTAGCTTAGCCTTAGGATTGACCTGCACTTAAAGAGCTTGGTGAATGAACTTCTGTCTCTCTCAGAGTGCTACAGACCCACACTGCAAAGCCACAACATTACATAGGGGAAAAAGAAAAAAGAAAAAAAAAAAAAAGAACTTGTAAATCCTGTGTGCTGAGATTGTACTCAAAATTAAAATAAGGGAAGAACCTATTGAAAAGGAGGAAACACTTCGAAGAATCGACTACCCATAGAATAGCCTCTCAGGAAGAACTTGTTTGCTTACCTGGTAACGGTAGAGCCCAGATATATTCTCCAGTGTACTTGTTGAATTGGTACACTCTGAATGAAATTTTGCAACAACTATAAATTGACTGTCTCTGCTAGGATGCAGATTCCCCTGGTATAAACAATTAGATGGTTTTTTTCTAAATTTTTAAATCCGATCACTAGGTGGGTGGGGAAATGGATTAAATAGGTAATGGGTATTAAGGAGAGCACTTGTGATGAGCACTGAGTGTTGTATGTAATTGTTGATCACTAAATTCAACACCTGAAACTGATATTACACTGTAGGCTAAGTGGAATTTAAAGAAAAACTTGGGGGGAAAAAGGGGAAAAAATCAGCTCACTAAAAAAAAAAAGAGAGAGAGAGAAATCATGAATCATGATATAACTAGCAGCAAGAGCCAGTCATTTTGGACACTGAAGAGCTTTGTTGGGTAGGGCAGGTGGAAGAAATAGAAAGATGAGAGGGACTTAGCAAGCTATTATGTGATGTCCTTGGGTGATAGAGGTTTGAGAAGAACTGGTTGATGCGAGAGAAATCATGACAAATATAGAATGACACCCCCTGACAATAAGAAGTCTATCAATGCGCTATGTCTGCTACCTACTGATGTACTATTTCAATTAGGAAGTTCACTTGTGAGCAACAAGAAGTCCAGCTCAAACCATCACAGTCAACAGGGCCACGAGGGAATACCAGCACAGGCTCCAGTTTACCTTTGCTATCGCAGCTTCAGAGATGCCATAGAATAATAAGGACAGTATAGGAAATGAAAAAACAATATAAAATTTATGAAAAGCCACCAAGAGAGTGATACTGAATGTAACAATGTGTATATAGGAATTGGGACAGTGAAAATCTGGAGAAGGTAGGGGCAAGATAGGAAAGTATTATAAAGTATTAAGGAATCAATCAAGAATACTAATATTTGATGAGGGAAAAGTTTAATCTCTAGCATATTAGATAAAATATTTTTTTAATAATTGGGCAGTTATAGCATGTTTAAAGAATGGGAAAACTAAACTTGCAAAAACACACATCTCCCAAAATGATCTACAAATTCAGTGCTACACTAATCAAACTACGGTTATGATATTCGGGGCATTCAGTAAACAAATTCTAAAATTCAGATAAAAGAATGTAGCTGTTAGTAGCAAAATCTGCATTGATCAGGAAAATTTAAAAGGGGTGACTGATTCCACCAGATAGTAAGGCATACAACAAAAATATAGTAAGAGTATGGGACTGCTATGGGAACAAATAGACTAATGAATCACAGTAGATAACTCAGCTATGGAACCTATATGTACATATGATATATGATAAAGGAGGCAACAGAAAGCAGTGGAGAAGGGAGTCTAATAAGGGTGTCAGAAGGATTAGCTTCCTAAATATAAAGCTGGGTGCCTATGTGCTATGTTCAAAGGTACACTCAAGGGATTAATGACCTATTGTGAAAGACAAAAGAGATAATATGTAAATGTTGAATAACTTTATAAACTTGGGGTGGGAAAACTTCCTAAACAAGACCCCACAAACTGTCAATCATTAATCAAAACATTGGTAGATTTGATTTAATCAAAAGTAATAATGTTTATTCCTCAAAGGACAGATAGACCAAATGAATAGATAGCAGAGTAGCAGAAAATATTTGTAATATCTTATAATTGAAAAATAAAACCATACGATATGTTCAAAAAGCTCCCATAAGTAAAGCAAGAAAGAATTGGGAAATGAAGTAGAAAAATAAACACAGAATCTGGGCAAATCAAAGAAAAGGGAGCCAAAAAGTCTAAAAAGTATTTGAAGAGGTGGCAGAAACTAGTAATTAAATAAATGCAAACCAAAATAATAATGTGACAATTCATACACATAGACTGACAACAATTTTTAGGGTTAGTAATACAAAATGTTGGCCAGGATGTGGGGAGAATGTCTATTAACGTTTGGCGGAAGTGTAAATTGGTTAAGCCACTCAGAAAAGCAAGCTGGCAGTATTTAGCTAAATGTAAGATGTATATGTTCTCTAACCTAAAGAGTCTACTTTTGTGTATACCATGAGAAACATTTACATAGTTCCAAAAGAGGTCATGAATAAGTTGGTTTACTACAGTAACAATAATATTTTGCCTCAAATCACTATTTCCACAAACACAGCATGGGGGTAAAAAGCAAGGATGTCTGTATCCACTGAAGCACTTTGAACCACCTAGATATATGGACAATATCATAAATAGACCTTGAGGGCACTGTACTGAGTATAAGGGAAAGATATAGAACACAATTCATAGAAAAAATACCATTAAGTTAAAAATGCATGCACACAGAAAAAAACGTAATCTTAGTAGGATGTATATATAAGTAGACACAGAGCAAAGGTTTTTAGAGTGGAAGCTTACAGTAGGGAGGGGAAAGAGAATAGGGATCAGTATGACGGGAAAAATATACATAACACAGGGCTCTTGCATAGACAGATAATTACACTGTGCTCTGAACTGGAGTATTTTTAACTCAGTCCTCTAAATTTGACATCACTAGAAGGAAGAGGAAGTAGAGAAGGATTCATTATCACTTAACTGATCTGGTGGCTTAAATATGTGAGCAGGACACACTTTTTTTTTTTTTTGATTTTTTTTTTTTTTTTTTTTGTCTTCTTTCTTGGCAAGTTTCTCTTCCTGTGATCCCATGCTGCTTACTAGGAACTCTTGGGCTGCATGTTTCTCCTTTATATTCAGCGAAGAAGAATATTTTTTACCTCTGAACCATCAGAGAAAGTCCTGGTCTTCCATATGGTTGGGTAGGTCTTGATGGAACCTTTTCTCTTCCTTAGCGACTGGAAGAGTCCAGCTTTCTGCCCCCATATGGATGGAGATTGATTCTCCTCCAAGTCCCTCATTATGAAGGCCTAAATCTGTTTCATTCATCCAGTGAATAATTCTGTTTCAGCTTTTCCTCATTGCTCCAACTTTGACATCATTCTTACTTTTGAGGAACATATGGAAGTCAGTTTTAAGATTTCTAGAGATTTTGTTGTTTTGCATATGTAACATTTCGTGCAGAGTTCCTTTGTGTTTGTATGGGAGTGGTTTTTTATACCTGTATTAATGCATTATAATTAATTGATTTCCTCCTTTTGTTGGAAAGTTTATCCTGGGTTTCAAAGCCAGCCTACAAACAAAATTTGGAATATGAGTTGGTAATGAATTGAGAGCTAAAAGTATATTTTAAAAATTCAACAACAGTGTTGAATAACTTGTGAATGAACAAGAACAAAATGCTGAAATTTCAAAAAAGCTTTTAAAATTCTAAGAAACCAACTTACAAAATAATTATAAATAATTGCAAAGTAATTACTGTTTTGGATGAAAAATTGAACTTTCCAGGAAAATTGGCTCACAGTATAACATAGAAGAGTATGCCTATGTGTGTGACCTTTCCATATTTGACAGGACTGTTTACCTCTTTTGCGTGATTCTTTTTTTTTTTTTTTTTAAGATTTTACTTATTTGGGCGCCTGGGTGGCTCAGTGGGTTAAAGCCTCTGCCTTCGGCTCAGGTCATGATCTCAGGGTCCTGGGATCGAGGCCCGCATCGGGCTCTCTGCTCTGCGGGGAGCCTGCTTCCTCCTCTCTCTGCCTGCCTCTCTGCCTACTTGTAATCTCTCTCTCTGTGTCAAATAAATAAATAAATCTTTAAAAAAAAAAGATTTTACTTATTTATTTGACACAGAGAGAGAGAGAGATCACAAGGAGGCAGAGAGGCAGGCAGAGGGGAGAGGGGGAAGCAGACTCCCCGCTGAGCAGAGAGCCCGATGCGGGGCTCGATCCCAGGACCCTGAGATCATGACCTGAGCCGAAGGCAGAGGTTTAACCCACTGAGCCACCCAGGCTCCCCTTTTGCATGATTCTTAAGCCAAACCTGTAAAAAACACTGGAAGAGTTTGAGTTGCTAATATGGCCAAATATATTTATTGTCCAAAAATAAGCTTTATTTGGGGAAAAATTAATCTATATTCCTGCTTTCCTTCTCAGTATTTTAAGTTGCTTCCTAATGCTATTGTCATCCCCTAGAGAGCATTTGATGAATTCTAGGATTAATATCTGCATTTTGTACATGATAGAACTTCAGTGACATGGCCAAGGCAAATAGTCAAGTCCACTTTGATCATCCAGGGATGCATTAGCCAATTTTTTTTATTGTTATCTACTAAATAATATCTATAAAATTGCTTCTACTCCCTACATTATTACAGTTCATAAGCCAGAAACACTAAGACCAAGTGGGATTGGAAATAAGAGTGCTCACACATGACTGTTGCAATCACTACTCAAAATCATATTTAACAGAAAAAGTTATTAATGTCTCTATAGACAAGAAAGGACATTTAATTCATAAGTCAGTATCCTAGGATGGTAGGGAATTTCAGATTTAAGGATGAATCTTGCTCAGTACACCGTTTCCTTATTCATTTCCTCATTGTACTAAATGATGAGGCTCATCACTTGGTAGCCTCTAGGTTATTTCATAAGGTCAATGGAAAAATAGTATTCTAACCCCTGGGGCAAATAAAAAAAATAATAATAATTAAAAAAAAGAAAGAAAAATAGTATTCTGGCTTAAATGTATTACTCTGAACAATACAAAATTCACATACAATTCCTCAGGAAACACATATACACAGCTGCTTTGGGTGAAATTATTTAAGAAGCTCTTTCGAAGAATATTTCTGGTTTATATGTTTTACTAGTTTTTCAAATTATTGTTATATTATTCACTCATAAGTCCTAATATCTCTTACTATTTTACCCTCAATTGTATTTTAACATTGCTTTTTAAATTTGTTCTTCCTGGTGGAGAGGATATTGGCTTTTAACAAACAGAGCACTTGATATTATTAAATGATTAATGTATACATTTCAGTGAAACTCTTCATATCTCCAGAAAAACTAGAAACAAAAAGATTCATCATGGTATCAGAAAAATTACAGAGAGGTACGAAATCTGTCTAATTCTTAATAAACTCCTGAAATACTTACTAAATGGTAGGGAAACAATCCAAAGAGTTATTACAGTTTTTGAGGCCCTTAATTTGCTCTCAAAAAAGAACAAAGAGTTTTATTCTAGGAAAAATCTGGCACAATTCATCCCATTTTCCATTTGTAGAATCATTTAAAAGTACAGTGAAAGTGTAGTTATTGTTTGTTTGTTTGTTTTTAAGTGGGCTCCACACCCAGCATGGAGCCCACTGCAGGGCTCAAATTCACAATCATAAAATCAAGACCTGATCTGAGACCAAGAGTCGGATGCTCTATCGACTGAACCACCCAGGTGCCCTTGTTTGATATTTATTACTTGATATTTATTTACACAGTGTGGTGTTCTAACTAGCTAAAATAGCATTGGTCTTCATGTCTTGAAGATTTTAAAATAGACCAATATTTTAGTAAGATAGCCTTAGTTTTTATCTAATGCTCTTTTTCTATTCCAGGATCCCATCCAGGAAACCACATTATCTTTATTTATTTATTTATTTATTTTTAAATTTATTTATTTTATTTTTTCATTGATCCAAGATTTGTTGTTTATGCACCACACCCAGTGCTCCATGCAAAACATGCCTTCCTTAATACCCACATTATCTTTAATTGACATGTTTCCTTAGACTCCTCTGTGCTATGACAGTTTCCCATAATTTCTTTGTTTTCCCTGACCTATATGGTTTTGAAGTTTACTAGCCAAGTATTTTGTATATTGTCCCTCAGTTGAGGAATGTCTTATGTTTTTCTCATGATTAGATTGGTATTATGGGTTTTAGGGAGGAAAACCACAGAGGTAAAGTACCATTCTCATTATATCATATCAAAGCTAGTATTGAAATTGATTTATTATTATTGATGAACAGGCTACAATAGTGTTTGTCAGTTTTCTTCACTGTAAAGTTACTCTTTTCTACCTTCTTTTATTACTGTACATTTTGGAAGGATGTCACAATGCACAGTCCACATTTCAGAAGTATGGAGTTAGGCTCCAGCTCTTTTTGGGCAGAATATCTATGTCAGTTATTTGTACATTCTTGCATGGGAGTCTGATCTATATTTTCTTATTTATTATATATAAAATATATATTTAAGTATTAACATATATACTTATGAGTGTTTATTTTATAACTTTTATAACTGGGTTATAATTCAATATAATCTTTTTGTTGTTCAAATTGTTCTAGCTTTGGCTGTTGGTAACTATTTTAGTTAGCTATGGTGTCCCTTTGACCTAGCTCCTCATTATTGTGGATTTTTTTTTAGCACTTCCTTACTTTTTAAAATTATATACTGTTTCAGGCTTATTCTCTTCCTTTTTTTTAAATATAGATTTGAGTTTCTCATCTATATCATTTTCTTTCTCCCTGAAGACCTCCTTTGAATATTTCTTGCAGGGCAGGTCTGCTAGCAATGAATTCACTCAGTTTTTATCTGAGGAAGTTTTTAATTCTCCATTTAAAAAAATTATTTATTATATTAGAGAGAGGGAGAGAGAGAGAGAAATCTCAAGCAGATTCCCTGCTGAGCATGGAGACCAATGTGGTGCTCAGTCTCACGACCCCGAGATCATACCTGAGCCGAAATCAAGATCAGACGTTTAACCAACTGAGCCACCCAGGCGCCCCTCTCCTTCATTTTTGAAGGATGATTTCAGTGAATATTGAATTCTAGGTTGGTGTTTGTTTTTCTCTCTCTCAACACCTTCAATATTTCATTCTACTTTCTTTTTAATTGCGTGGTTTCTGAAGACAAGTCTACTGTAATTTTTCCTTGTTCTTCTTGGATAATTTTTTTATTTTAGTTTTTCCCCCCTCTGACTTTTTTTAGGAATATCTCTTTGTCTTTAGTTTTATTCAATTTGAATATGATATGCCTAGATACAGTTTTTGGTTTGTTGTTTGTTTATCATTTTTTTGTTGTTGTTGGTTATTTATCCTGCTTAGTGTTCTCTAAATTTCTTAGATTTGTGACTTGGTGTCATTAACTTGTGTTTAGCCATTATTCAAAAATTTTTCTGCTCTCTTCTCTTTTTTTCTTGATGCTACTCTAATTACTAATATCTCACATATCTTGAAATTGTCCCATAGTTTTTGAATTTCTGTTCTGTTTTATTTATTCATTTTTCTCTGTGCATTTCAGTTTGGGAAATTCCTATTAACCCTTCTTTGGTCTCAATAAATTTTTCCTCCCTTGTGTCCAGTTACTGATGAATCCATAAAAATCATTCTTTGAAACTTCTGTTACTGTGCTTTTTAAATTTCTAGTATTTCCTTTTAGTTCTTTCCTAGTTTCCATCTCTCTGCTTACATTATCCATCTCTTCTTGCATATTTTGTAATTCTCCATTAGAGTCCTTAATATATTAATCATAGTTATTTCAAATTCTCTGATAATTTCAACACCTGTGAAATATCTGAGTCGTTTTTTTAATGCTTGATCTGCAGATTGTATTTCTTGCCTTTTTGTATGCTTTGTAATTTGTGTATGTGGGAAGTGGGACATGATGCATCAGGTGATAGGAACTAAGGAAGATAGGCTTTTTAGTGTAAGATTTTATGTTCATATGGCTGGGAGTTGAACTGTGTGTAATGTTTGCTATAGCTGTCAGAAGCTTGAAATTTGTTTACTCTCATTGTTTTGTCTACCCTTTTGACTTTGAGCTTCCCTGAGTTCTCTCCCTAAGACAAAGCTGGCATCATGGAGCTCCTTTTTTTTTTTTTTTTATTCGTAGTAACCTGTGGGGCAAGAGAAGAATGCTGTAATACTGTAATTAGACCTGATTTTTTTTTTTTTTAGTTGGCTTGTGTTCCTGGCCTGGGACCTTCAAAATATTTCTTAGTTTTCTCTTCTCCCCACACTCCTTAGGTAAGACAGGAAGGTTAGAGGGGCCTGGAGCCGAAGAAATGCCTTTTCCTAAGTGGGATAAAGCTCCTGTAAAGGTTTATTTTGCTGGAGGATAGTAGGCTTTTGTTACAGAAAATGCACTGTGTATATTTTATGACGATTACTCTTTTTCTGCCCCTGCCAGAGTCATGACGGGATCTTTTTCAGATCTTTCCTGTAAGAACCTGATAGAGTTCCCAGAGGTCACACCCCAGAGAGTGTGGGGGCGCCATTTAGACAGCAATCACCTGGAGTTTCTCATTCTAATGCAATTTCACCCTTAGCCTCCAGGGATTCATCAGAGTTGCCATTTAAGTGTTCCTACCAGTTATGGCTCTGGTGGCTTCTGCTCCAGATAAACAGATCTTAGTTGCAACAGTATCCCATTCACCAGTCTTTCCAGATTTTGGAGTGGCAGTTTGCCTTGCAACCTCAGTTCTCTGATGGGTCCATGAAAAGTAATTGAGTTTCAATTTGTTTAGTTTTTACTTATTGTTTTTTTCTTTTTAATTTAATTTTATTTTTTCAGTGTCCCAAGATTCACTGTTTATGTACCACACTCAGGGCTCCATGCAGTATGTGCCCTCCTTAATACCCATCACCAAGCTCACCTATCCCCCTACTGCCCTCCCTTCCAAAACCCTCAGTTTGTTTCTTGGAGTCCACAGTTTTTACTTATTGTAAGGATAGGAATGGTGACCTCTAACCTGATTATGTTTTGAAGCTTAAATCAGAAGTCCCAGGTATCATATTGTGGTTCTGTGATTAAATATGTTTGGGAAACACTTGTTAAACAAGTCAAAATATTTTTTTTTATTCTAGAATTTCTTCAAGACTTTAAAGAAAATTTACTTAAATTATTTAAACAAAAAACCAATTTACCCATTTCTCTTACCCTCTGCCTCTTGCAACCACCAGTCTGTTCTTCCTTATATGTGAGGTTTGTTTGTTTGGTTTTTTTTTAGATTCTAGAGATCAGAGAGATCATATAGTATTTGTCTTTCTCTGTCTTCTTTCACTTACCATAATGTCCTTGAAGTTGATCCAAGTTGTCAAAATGGCAAGATTTTATTCTCTTTTATGACTGAATATTTTATATCTCTCTATCTGTATTTATCTTGGCTATTATAAATAATGCTGTAATGAATATGGGGGTGCATATTTATTTTCAAATTAGTGTTTTTGATTTCTTTGGAAAAATACCCAAAAGTGGAATAGCTGAATTATATATATGGCAGTTACATTTTTAATTTTTTGAGGAGCCTCCCTACTGTTTTCCTTATTGTCTATACCAATTTACATTCCCACCAACAGTGCACAAGGATTCTGTTTTCTCCACATCCTCACTAACACGTGTTATGTCTTATCTTTTTGCTGATAGTCATTCTAACAGGTGTGAGGTGACGGCTAATTGTGGCCTTGGTTTGCATTTCCATGATGATTAGTGATATCAAACATCTTTTCCTATATCTGGTGTTCAGCTGTATATCTTCTTTGGAAAAAATGTCTACTCAGATCTTCTGCCCATTTTTAAATTGGATTATTTGGGTTTTTTGCTATGGAGTTGCATGAGTTTGTATATTTTGCATATTAGCCTCTCCTCAGGATATGATTTGCAACTACTTTCTTTGATTCAGCAGGTTGCCTTTTCATTTTGCCAACGGTTTACTTTGCTATGTAGAAGCTTTTTAGTTTGATGTAGACCACTTATTTTTGCTTTTGTTTCTTTTGATTTTGGTGTCAGATTTAAAAGAATCATTGCCAAGACCAATGTCAAGGAGCTTATTACCTATGTTTTTTTCTAGGATTTTTATGGTTTCAGGTCTTCATTCAAGTCTTTAATCCATTTTGAGTTAACTTTGTGTATGATGGAAGATAATTGCATTCTTCTGCATGTTGCTGTCCAATTTTCCCAACTCCATTCATGGAAGAGACTGTCCTTTTCCCATTGTGTATTCTTGGCTCCTTTGTCACTGTTATTGACCATATATATGCCTGAGTTTATTTCCGGGCTATTTTGTTTCATTGATCTACCTGTTTGTTTTTAGGGCAATACTATATTATTTTAACTATTATAGCTTTATAATACAGTTTGAAATCAGGGATTATGATGCCTCCAGCTTTGTTGTTTTTCAAGGTTACTTTGGCATTATAGGAACTTTTATAATACCATGTAAGTTTTAGAATTATGTGTTTTATTTCTGTGAAGAATGCCATTGGAATTGATAGGCATTGCACTTGAATATGTAGATTGCTTTGTGTAATATGGACATTTTTTAAAGATTTTATTTATTTATTTGACAGAGAGAGATTACAAGTAGGCAGAGAGACAGGCAGAGAGAGGAGGAAGGAGGCTCCCTGCTGAGCAGGCCACCCGCCGCGGGGCTCGATCCCAGGACCCTGAGATCATGACCTGAGCTGAAGTTCAGACGCTTTAACCCACTGAGCCACCCAGGCGCCCCTGTAATATGGACATTTTAATAATACCAATTCTTCCAATCCTTGAGTGGAATACCTTTCCACTTATTTGCGTCTTCTTCAGTTTCTTTCGTTAATGTGTTTAGTTTTCAGGATATAGGTCTTTCACCTCTTTGATTAAATTTACTTATAATAATTTTATTCTTTTTGATACAATTTTAAATGGGATTTTTGTTCTTAATTTCTCTTTCTGATAGTTCATTATTAGTATAAAGAAATACAACAGCTTTTTGTGTATTGATTCTGTATCCCACAACTTACTGAATGTTTATTAATTCTAACAGTTTTTTGACGGAATCATTAGAGTTTTTTCCTATATCATATCATGACGTCTATAAATAGTGACTGATTTACTTCTTCCTTTCCAGTATGTATGTCTTTTTTTTTTTTTCTTGTCTAATTTCTCTGGCTGGGACTTCCAAACTATGCTGAAAAAAGGTGGAGAAAGCAGGCATCCTTGTCTTGTTCCTGATCATAGGAAAAGTTTTCCAGTTTTTCACCATTGAATATGATGTTAGCTATGGACTTGTCTTATGTGGCCTTTATTATATTGAAGCATGTTCCCTCTGTACCCGGTTTGTGGAAAGTTTTCATCATAAATCTTTCAGACTTCATTATTTTTATTTGTAAATCACCATTATAGCCAAATTCCAATAATATTCTGGCATTACCTCACTATTGTGATCACAAGAATATGAACACTGCAGCATTCTCTTATTTATGTCATCTATTTCTTTTTTTTAAAAGATTTTTTATTTATTTATTTGACAGACAGAGAGAAAGATCACAAGTAGGCAGAGAGGCAGGCAGAGAGAGAGAGGAGGAAGCAGGGAGCCCGATGAGGGCCTCGACCCCAGGACCCTGAGATCATGACCTGAGCCGAAGGCAGAGGCTTTAAACCACTGAGCCACCCAGTCGTCCTGTCATCTATTTCTTTATAGAAATTTTCTGATTGAGATAAATTATTTTAAATCTAGCAATTTAATGTTTATTATGCAATATAATATTTAGAATATTTCTAAGTATATTTACCCACGTGAATTTTACCTTTACAACCTTTCTAAACATTTGTAACTATATATATATAGTTTCATCAAATATATTTCCAACCTCTAGTACAACAGATTTCTCTTCTGATGAATTCTTCACATTTCTTTAAATGTGTGCATAGCCCAGTACTTTAAAAGAATCAGTCAGATTTTCCGGGCCACAGAAAGAAAAAAAAAATCTTCTCTTTCTAAATCCCACTTAAAAAGTAGACATCTGAAATCTTACCCTCGCTAGCCGCACAAAATGAATGAGTGTGCTATTTGTAAAATAATTGAAGTTCTTTTAAATGCATATAATACCAGATAATGTGAAACATTGTTATTGTGTTACATGAAATCTCATCACCTATAAAAATTTAGGATGCCAAGAAACCCAATATAAGGGTGAATGAAAAAGTATGGCTACCCACAAGTATGTCATACATTATGTATTTTATGCTCTGCATAAGAAACATCTGGAATGAATAAACTAGAATGGGCCACTGAATTAAGGTGTAAGAAGGAACTCAAGAGGAAATAGTTTCTATATAAAATATAAGGTGAGGAAAAGAGAAACAAAAGCCAAGAAAGGACTGATTCTCCAGCCAAGATCTATGACTCTTGCCAAAGTGTGGAGGGTAAAAAGAGGCTAAAGTCGGCATATATCACCCATACTTATTTCCCTTAAACCCTTCTCACCAACACAAATTAAAAGACCTACACATTTCATGTTGCCAAAAGCAAAGATTCCTAATCCATTTGCACATGTTACTAACTGTTCCAAATTCCATTTCCATGCGAAATTACAAAATAGAAACAGTACGTGTGTTTAGATTATATTACACCTGGCTTTTTGAAATTTTAGCTCTTTCCACAAGTATAATCCACTGGTTGATTTTTTGAGTTATTCTGTTTCTACAAATGGTCTAAAGGAATATGCCTCCAGTATGTGAAGAAAAAGCAAAGACGACTTAGGAAATTGATAGAATTTGGCATATGTGTGGCCCGTATGTAGCCTATGTGTGGTAGACAACTGTACTGTATTTCTTAGCCTAGAAAGTTCTACTCCAGCCCCGCCCCCCCCCATACAATTACCTTTATTATCCTAGAGGATAAGGCAGTGTGAACCAGTGCCAGGGCATTTTAGGCGACACATAGTCATCATGGAATTATGAAACTATAAAAACCTCAGGAGACTGAACCCAGAACGTTATATTTGGTAAAAGGAAGTAATGGGGTGTCATGGCTTCAGCAAAAGTTGTATGAGGGTGTGGAGAGGTATAAGCTGCTGATGTGGATTCAAGGAGGAATCAACCTGCCAAAAAACTATCCTGGTTTCTACCTTCAGTAGAAAAAAAAAAGAATAGAAACCATAGGTCAGAAAAAGACAGAGACAGAAAAGATGAGATGCCTGGTGTCATGATGTTGGTAATTTTTAAAGTTCTTTAGCATAAAAGGGGGGATATGAAGGTATACATTGATGGTTTTCACCTCACTTTAGGACTGTCCGACAGTTATTCGTTCCAATACAAAAAAAAAAAAAAATCCACATTCCATGGGTGGTCAGCCAGCATTACAGGAGAAAAGCCCCACTTGAGAAACCTTTATAACATGAGCTTCATCTGTCCTTATATTTAATGAAATACAGATAAGTGACTAATTAGCATAATTAATTTCAGAAATAGATTTTCATTGGTGAAGCTAGTGGCTTGTTCATCAGCATAATGGATGGTAGAAATGGGTTCTCAATTGTGAAATGAGTAGAGTTCAAGGTATGTATATTGGTTAAAGTATTATGGAAACACACTTAACACTTGGATTAAAGGAGGAATTAGAATCTATGAAATTTGTCACCTGTACCCTTGGGATATGTCTTCGTCAGCATGACCTGCTATACCAAGATACCACACACTGGGTGGCTTAAGCAACAGACATTTCTCACAGTTCTAGAAGCCGGGAAGTCCAAGACCAAGATGGTGACAGATTCAGTTCTTGATGAGGGCTGTCTTCCCAGCTTATAGACAGTTGCCTTTTGGCTGTGTCCTCACATGGCCTTTTCTTAGTGGTTGTGCATGGAGAGAGTGCTCTGTATTCCTCTTCTTATAAGACACTAGCCCTGTCATGAGGACCCTACCCTTAAGACCTAATCTAAACCTAATTACCTCCCAAAGGTCCCACCTCCCAGAGCATCTCTTTGGGGATTAGGGCTTCAACATATGAATTTGTGGGAGGGGCACAAACATGGAGCCCAAAACAGGAGGTCCCCTAAAGCTAGATTGCTAAATGACTTTGAGTCTGATCTTTCAGTGACAGAATTCCTTTCTGTTTAAGGCTAATTTATAAAGGTAACAAAATAGGCCTCTGAAATACTGTCAGGTCTGTTTCTAGTGACTTTCTCTTGTGTGAGGTATTATTTGTTTTAAAAAGATAGTGGGGTGGGTCACTTCCAAACTTCAGCAACATTCGAACTCTTTTGTCTGCCTGCTAACAAATGTTTAATTAGTGTATGTCAATATGAATGTAGAATTTAGTCTGAGACTTACTTTTATAACAAATGGTAACAAAGTTATGAAGGAGCAACAAAGTTCATCCACATCAAAATTTTTAGCTTCTTCTGCAAAAGGAGCCTATGAGCTGCATAGAACCATTGGCTCACATAGGAACAGTTGGCAGTCACGTGCTACAGAGGTGTGAATATCTTCTGTTCTAGTGTCCCAGTGTCCTGTATGGTGTTAGAGACATACTGTGTAGTAAGACTGTTCCTTGAGTCAGTTACCTTGATGGCCTAACAGTATGGTAAGTTTTAAATAACTGCCACATTGCTATCTCTGTTTTATTGAGAATAAACTGAAAGGTTAAGTAGCTTGCCCAATTCTAACAGGAAGCGAGAGATAGAGCAAGTGGTTGATTCCAGATGTCACACTTCTTAACACCGTGTTCTCTCCTCCAAGTCACGGTTCTGTATCTGGGGACACAGGAAATAGAAAAGAAGTTCCAGTAAGCGACACAGTCAAAAGAGAAGTTTTGTGGAAAAAAAGATGCACACACATTTCAGAATCTCGGGTGCCTTAGAGTGCCTTCTATTTTTTAGCGATCACGATAAAACCCTCTCTTTATAAATTCTAGTTGTTGCTTGATGTTAAGTTAAATGTTTATTAAGCACTAGAGTTCATGCCATAGAGTGGGCTTAGTCATTCTCAGCTGATCTTTTTATTTTGTTATAAAACCTTGAGTTAAAAAAACCTTTTCAGGTACTGTTAAGAAAGGCAATGTGAACAGGATGGCGCTGCCTGAAAATTATAGTCAAGATATGTTTCTTAGAGTTGTTAAGAAGCACTTGTTAGCAAATGCAGACTTAACAAGCCTTGTATCTAATAGGATATATTGTACTATACAATCGAATTACTTTCAACTAGGAATCACTTGATTTTGAAATAAAAGTCACATGTTTACACATATATACCACACACGCATGCCCATACACACACACACATACACACACACACACACACACAGGCACAAAGATATAGTGAGTTTAACTCCATATAACCTTAATTTTTTGTTTTTAGCCTTGTAAACAGCAAGATTCACAGTGACTTCCGTGAAAGAATGATTTCACCAAGACTGGAAAACTGACAAAACTCTTTCCTTTCCTCCAGCTGATACAATTTCCTTTCTTTCTGGGATTCCCTGTTCACCCTCCTGGGAGAAGCACCTTCCAGAACATACTGAGAGCAAAGCGTGCAGTGCTCTTGTGAAAGCAGAATAAAAACTTGGAGGTACTTACTGAGAATGCTAGAGCTGGACCAGAGAGCTCCGTGAATGCAGAGTGCTGGCAACAGAGAAGGCCACTTCAAAGAGATAAAGCTGCATTAGTGCTTTTAAATTTGTCCTTGGGAATGCACTCATCTGAAACAATGATTGCAGACAAATCAGATGAATGCTTCTTTCAGAACTAAATGAATGTTCCAAGAGGACAGCTCTGAGAGGAATACATTTGAAGAGTCTGGAGAGTAATTTCATGGGAAACAAATTGGGGGCCCAGTTTATTTGAAAAAAAAAAAAAGATCAGAATAGAAAAAGAAAAAAGAAGGAAATTATTTTAAAGGCTATTTGAACATGCCACAAATTATGCATATGTAAGATGTTTTATGCATGGGTTTGATATCTGACAAAGAATTATTGATCACAGACATTTTATGTAAAGGGTGTTTTCCTAAATTGGGAATCTCTACCCAATCAACCTACACAGTTCAAATATTATTTTCATTTCAGTCATAATTTTTATATACAAAGATGACATAATTCCAACATTAAAGACAAATTAAAAATAAAAATTCAGCCAAATAAATTATAGGAATTTAGGCTATATACTTGAAACTTGAGAACAAACAAATAATTATCCTCCAAGTAACATTTCCTGAGTGGATTCCCTTTCTCATGTGTTTAGATCTCCAATGGATAGATTCTTAGATGAGTAGATGTCTATTTCCTACGTTACCATTAAGACTCGGGCACTGGGGCTGCCAAGTGCTCTTTTATCCCAGTGCAACCTGGAAGGAGGAACAACATAATCAAGGATGACTGCTGGCAGAAGAGTAGGTCCAGGGCGTGAATGACAATGCATTTTTCTTTTAATTTCTCTTCAAAGGGGAGGACCTGGCCTTGGGTCTGGGAAAATGGGATACAGTAGTCCCTCTTTATGTGCAGGGGATATGTTCAGGACCCCCCAGAAGTTACCTGAAGCTGCAGATAGTCCTAATATGATATATACCATATTTTCCTTATATATGCATACCTATGACAAAGTTTAATTAATAAATTAGGCACAGTAAGAAATTAATAATAATAACTAGTCATAAAATTGGATAATTAAACAATATACTGTAGTAAATGTGAATGTTATGTCTCTCTAAATATCTGATTGTACTTTACTCATCTTTTTCTTATGATTATGTGAGATGATAAAATGCCTGCGTGATGAGACAAAGTAGGATGAATGACGTAGGCACTGTGACGTAGTGATAGGCTGGTGTTACCTTCTGGTGATACATGAGAATAATCATCTTCTTGTAGAACATGGTTGACTGTGGCTAACTGAAACTGGCCCATAAGGGGGTGGGGATTACTGCGGCCATCCATGGGAAAGTCAAACTGTTCTAGGTCACAAAGCTCAGAAGAATTGTACATAAGGCTTGAAATTATAAAAACAATAAACTAACTTAGGATTTCTTAACTTTCCTCAGTGACAGTGTTATTTTACCCTAAGGGTATTTGGGAGCCCACAGAGAAAAAAGGCATATGCCCCTGGTTTCTTCAACAAAGTGTAAATTGATATTAACCCTCCGGGAACCCAAGAGAAAGGAGTTAAAAGCTGTGAAGAGGTTCTTGGCTTACTTGGGTATGTCTGAAGGAGGAGCATCTCACTGGTAACAGGGCCCCCTTGGGCAGCTTTTTACTGCTTGGGCAGTCTGTAGAAGCAGTTTATAAAGCTGTTGCTTCTTGGTATGACTTGTGCAAAGTTTTATTTCACTTAATGATATGCAATAGGAAATAAGAAGTTGTAGCCAGAAGCTATTCATCCAAGATATGTACCTCCATATTAGTTAGTGTTGCCATACCAAATTTTTTGAGGGAAATCGTTTTGAGGGCCTCCTGATTTGACAAATATTTGACATATATTTTAGATAATCCTTAAAAACAAACCCTGCCTTCCCAGTGTCTTAATCCAATGGAGCAAGATAAGTAAATAAAACAAAGAAGTAAATATTCTAGGAAAGTGTATATAACTAAAATGTCTTTGACTCCAATTCATATCCCTGGATACGAAAAGCCATTGGAATCCAAAATCCCCAAACCTTCTTCCTCTCCTGTTAGAGTTCATGGAGCCTTATATCTTCTCCTTGGCAATTTTTAACTTTATTTGGATGGATTACTGGCCATTCTGTTGTGTGGTCAGTAACGCGTTTAGTTAGTGTTCTTCTTTCAGCTCCCAAAACTTGTCTTCTTTGACATCAGTCTAGTTTTCACAGCCACGGGTACTGCCTCAGGCTTCCTGGATTCCCAGATGGAGAACCAGGATCCATTTTCTTTTATTACGTGACTTTTCTCTTGGATCTTGAGCTAAGAATCTTTAGGACTATGTCAGAGAATATTCTAGTGGTCTCTCCCATTGTTAGAGCCAAAAGCATTGGGTCCTGTGACTGGAATCTGGGGAAGATTGCCTGATCTTTCTCCACCAGAGCCACAGAGCCCATACACTCCTGGCAGTGTCCCTCTGCTGAATGTGGTAGCATCTCTCCATGCCGTCTTTGCTCAAAACCAGACCAGGATTTCACGACAGGTTTCAAAAATTCTCACAAGAAGCTCACTGTGTTTTTGTTGACGTAGGACAAGTCGAGATAAATCAGTCTTTTCACCATGCTACAGATGAGTACATTTCAGTTTTGATAACTAGTAGACCTGCTCAAGAATTGTAGGTTAGTGTGAGGATACTAAGTCCAATTCTTTTCTTCTGTTAGCTGATGTTTTCTTAGTTTTTCTATGCTGAACAATGAGGCGTCTTTACGGAAACTAAGGACTGGTATTTCTATGTATTTAAGAACATTTTCTTAAATGTCAATATTTTATGGGACCTTTTGTGCTTACCTTTTATGTACTTTTATTTTCATCTGTGATAATTCAAGATTCATCAAATAAAGAAAACATCTATAAGTAAAATTTTTAAACATTTTCAGTCCTTTAAATTCTGATATTAAATTTAATTAACTGATGCATTAGGTGGTTATTTCAAAGTGTGCAAATAATTGATGTGTAATAAGAATTAAGTATGTGGGTTCTGATCAGCAGTAGGAGGCAGGGACTCTGAGGACGCTATTACAATATCTCTACTTGAGGCTGCCTGCTGTTCTGTCTAAAATGAATATGTAATAATAAATTGTCCCCAAAATGGTATATTAATTTCTTCAGGGAGAAAGATTTTTATTATTAACTGGTTCAGGACCATTTCCATGATGTCTTTGTAATTCCCATGAGGGCCAGCTTAATACAAAGGAGGCAAATGTAAGATATTGGAGTTGATTTTATTTTATTAGATCCATATACAGCTCAAGAAAATTAAGGCTGAGTTCTATGATGTGTCACATTAAGTTTGAAGGATAAACTCTCAGGCTGGAATTATTACCAAAAAATATTATTTGGGATATAAACATAATAATGTACTGATACTATAGAGAGAAACATAGATTATTTTCTTCATTCCAGTTAATGTAACAGTTGTAATTACTCATACCATCAGTAAAAAACTGCTGCCAAAATTATTGTATTTGCTTTTCTTTTTTCTTTTTCTTTTTTATTTTAATAAAAATAGTACATATTTTAAATATACAACATGATGACTTGTTATACATATCGTGAAATGATTACTGTACTCAAGCTAGTTAACCTGTCATTTCTCATAGTTACCTTTTTGTGTCTGTGGTGAGAATGCCCCTCATCATATTCCCAGTATTTAATATTGTCTTATTAGCTATAGTCATCATGTTGTACATTAGGCTTCTAGACTTACTCATCCTACATAATTGCAGCTTTGTAGCTTTTTTTTTTAAAGATTTTATTTATTTATTTGACAGAGAGAGAGAGAGAGATCACAAGTAGGCAGAGAGGCAGGCAGAGAGAGAGGAGGAAGCAGGGTCCCTGCCGAGCAGAGAGCCCAATGCAGGCCTCGATCCCAGGATCCCGAGATCACGACCTGAGCTGAAAGCAGAGGCTTAACCCATTGAGCCACCCAGGTGCCCAGGTTTGTAGCTTTTGACCAGCATCTCTTCCTGTCACCCTGTAACCACCATTCTACTCTCTACTTCTTCTATGAGTTCAATTTTTTGTTGTTTTTCTTTTTCTTTTTCTTTCTTTCTTTCTTTCTTTCTTTCTTTCTTTCTTTCTTTCTTTCTAATTCCACATATAAGTGAGATCATACATTTCTCTGTCTGGCTTAACTCACTTAGCATAATGTCTTCAAGGTTTATCCATGTTATCACAAATGGCAGGATTTTCTCTTTTTCAAGTTGAATACAGTTCTATTGTATGTTGTGATGACTTTGTTGAGTGAACATTTAAGTAGAGCCCTGGGGTGTCATGATGAGCCATGGCGCAACAGGACTGGAAGCAAAACGGGGGTCTGTTGCTCACAGGTCTTGGGGGAGGTACCCAGCACACCTTGGTGGGGGGAGGGGTAGGTCAAAGCAAGCTGAGAAAGCATGGCAGGACCCAGCGCACATGCTTTTTACTAGGGACTGTGAGTGGAGTGCAACCTGATTAAGAAGTGGGCAAAGGACCTGAATAGACATTGTTCCAAAGAAGACCTACGAATCACCAATAGGTATATGAAAAGTGTATGAAAGGATCACTCAACATCACTGATCATCTGAAAATGCATGTCAAAATCACAATGAGATATCACCTCACACCTATTAAAATGGCTGTTATCAAAAAGTCGAAGATAATAAGCATTGGCAAGGATGTGGAGAAAAGGGAACCCTTGTGCACTATAGTGTAATTGGTATATACATTGGAATTTAATGTGATTGTATGTAATTGGAATGTAAATTGGTATAGGTACTATAGGAAACAGAATGGAGTTTTTCCTGAAAATTAAAAATAGAACTACCATATGATCCAGCAATCCCACTTCTGAACTTTTCTTTTTTAATAGAAATCCAAATTTGAGCTGGAACTTTCCTCAGATTTACTCATTTTGGTCTGAGGGCAGTTTTAGGCTGTAGAGTTGAGGATACCGAATATCAACAATTTGGCTGGATTTGGTTCTAACCCAATACTAGATGATATCTATGTGAGTATCTGGCTTCCAGGTCAAGTAAATAATGAAAAGATGATGTGAACCACTTCAAAGCAGAAACATATGATTTTAAATGTCAGTGATTTGGCCAAGTTACACAATTAGTGAGCAGCGAAGTACAGGTTCCCTAACTCCTAAGACAATATTCTTTCCACTTCATTACACAAATACAGAGAGCATTTTTCTCATTTGAACAAAACCATGGTGAGAATAGTATTGGCTCCATTACTGTTAATATTAAGATGGTCCCAAAACTCATTCTTTTTCTCTTTCTCTTTCTTTCTCTCTCACTCTCTCTCCCTCGTTCTCTCATACACACTTACATAAAACTATAAACTGTGAAAACACAGTGCTTTAAGAAAGGGTGTCCTTTTTTCCTTGAATTATCCATGTAATTCCCTTGATTTTCTCCTTGTCACAGTCAATGTGTCTTGCAAATTCAATTAACTGTCTTAGTTTTCTTACTCTCCTTAATCCCCTCCTCCCATTTGATAGTCTTGTGAAAATCCAATCTTTTCAAGATAATACATTTGATAATCCTCTGAGGCAATCCTGTCATTTGCAGCACACTTTTTTTCTTTGTCAATTATTATCAACTTTAGGCACTGTTATCTATTTTTGACACAGCAGGAGATGTCCTTAGCTCAGCTAACCTAGGCTATGTACAATTAGATAAGACACAGAGCAGTACTGGTGCTGAGTAGCCAATTTCCTTCCCCTATTGTGTTCACGATCCTTGGAGAATCATATAGTAGTGAATCCTCTAAGTTCTATTTGGCTTTGTGAATTCTAGTTGCCCAAGTGTTTAACGTGCTATTACCATCGAGTGAATTCTAGAGATTTATAGCATTGTTTACCACTTTCCCATCTCACCGAATAATTGAAAAGGATACAATTCCTCATTTAAAATAAAGTATACAATAGCGGCAGGAATTATATTTGTTTCCTAGGTAACAACTATTCACTCTTGATCAACTTCAGACATGGGTTTCCTTTACAAAATGATAGGTTTTAATAGGCAGAACAGTAAATAACATGCACTTTGGCATCCCAGTCTCAGGAAGAATATATGGTGAGATGTGGGAAATGAACTTTTCAATACTTTTCTAATTATTCATCTATAGAAGAAAAACCCATACCATTTATGTAAGTTATTTATTCTTTCTCTCCTTCACTTTAATCAGGCCTGAATCACTGCCAATAACTTTATCCATGACCACATTCTGACATCATGGTGTTCATTTCATGTTTACTTTCTCCTATTTTAAAAAAAAAATTTTGACAAACCCAGGAAATTAAAATTGTTGCCAGTAATCCAGACAGACATTGTAATCATAGTTTTTTAGATATAAAAAGTGTTTCTTCAATTTGCCTTTTTGAGCTTTGAACATTCCAAGCCTTCACCTCTGGGATATGTATGAGGGCCTTTGGTATACTGCAGTAAATTATCCAGACCCCCCTGTGTTTCATTATAACTTGCATATTGCGCTTGTAAGAGCAGCATTAATCCAAAATGATTTGACTGATGCAGTCCCTCGAAACCATCTTGCCTTCTTTGGGGATATAATTCAATCTCTAGAAGAGAAATTTCAGATTACAATTAATAATTATCATGGTAAAAGCTAGAAATAAGGAGAAGATGTAAAGAAATATCCTCAGGATATAAAAGGAGGTAAATTAAAGAGATCATAAACTATTCTTCATGTAGTGTGTTCTTCACTGTTTTTTTTATGACTCCTCTAAATAAAATACAACAACAACAAAAAACAGCAAAATAAAGAAAATCTAGAAGCTTTGTTTCATCTTTCACTTCATTCATATTGCAAAATAAAATGTGTATTTTAATAATTGAACTTTTACTTAATGTCTACAGTCTTGGTTTTATTTATTTTTTTTANAAATAAAATGTGTATTTTAATAATTGAACTTTTACTTAATGTCTACAGTCTTGGTTTTATTTATTTTTTTTATTTTTTTTTAAAGATTTTATTTATTCATTTGACACAGAGTGAGAGAGATTACAAGTAGGCAGAGAGGCAGGCAGAGAGAGAGGAGAGAGGAGGAAGCAGGCTCCCCGCTGAGCAGAGAGCCCGATGTGGGCCTCGATCCCAGGACCCTAGGATCATGACCTGAGCCGAAGGCAGCGGCTTTAACCCACTGAGCCACCCAGGCGCCCTACAGTCTTGGTTTTAAAAACTGCTAGTGCAGATGAGATTCATTTTTATCATCTATAAAGGTCCCAGATTACATCAAACCGGGAGGGGGGTGCTTAAAGCAAGATTTGACATGGTCAAAAAACCCCACATATCTCTTACCAGAACCATGAAGAGACAATAAACCATGGTCTACTCTGAAATCATTTACATTCTAAATTAAGCTTTCCAAGGAATTGAGGAGTGGGTCATTGAGTCTCGTGAGAGGCCAGAGGATAAGGATTCAGAATTTCCACTTCAAAAAGTTGCTCCATCAGGACCAAAATGAGTAAAACTGAAGAATGTTCCATCTCAAACTGAGATCCAGGAAATGCAATCCAGCAACATTTCCTGTGCCAAAGGCTTAGTCACCAAAAAAATCAACTTCATGGGAATCCAATAGCCAGCCTGGATCTACCTTCTATAATGGGGCAGAGAGGGGCTTAGAGTTGGGTGGATCTGTTATGTCTCTGTCCAGGGAAACATGGTTCAGCAGTAGGGTAAGGTCAGGTTTGGGCAACTAGGATCCTCTGTGTTATAATTAGTAATAGGATTTTGTAATCATGGCAACATTAAAAAGAGGCATGAATGAACTTGCAAGGTGGGGAAAAAGGTCCGTACGATAAAATATTGTAGATCAAATAGATGATTCCTTCAGAGGTCAATACTACAGATGCTTCCTAATTTATTAGGAAGATGCTTCCAATTTATTTATAATTGCCCATTTCTTACCCTCTGCCTTGACTTGACCGAACTTTAGTCAGACTTCTTTTCTCCCCAAGACCCCAAAAGTCTGGTTGGCCCCCCAAGTCTGAGCAAGCGCTAAAATGCAGAACATCTCCCATTAACATCTCATCTTGAGAATCAGACAACCACAGCCAGAATTGCTTCCTATCAGACCTCCTCTATTATGCTATCACTTGCTCAGTTCCTGCTAGTCCCTTTAAGAGTTCCTGGTAGTCCCAATGACACCTCCCCCCCATAAAAGAAAAGCTTTTATTTTCTTCTTGATTTTTTTAAAGGTTTTATTTATTTGACACAGAGAGCAAGATCACAAGTAGGAAGAGAGGCAGACAGAGAGAGAGGAGGAAGCAGGCTCCCTGCCAAGCAGGGAGCCCAATGTGAGGCTAGATCCCAGGACCCTGAGATCATGACCTGAGCCGAAGGCAGAAACTTTAACCCACTGAGCCACCCAGGCGCCCCTTTATGATTTTTTTTTAAACCACTTTGTTGAGGTATAGCTAACATATGCTAATTTTTGAGACCCTCGCAGACCTCAAGTTTGGAACATTTCCCTATTCCAATTGTCTCTTTGAATAAAATCTTTCCTTATCTAAGTACAGAATTGTTTTTACAATTCTGACACCCTAAAAAGATAGGAAATGGGTTCTTTTGGTTAGGAAACAACCCAGTTCTAGCTGAGTAGCTCGGTCTCTTGCCTATTATATTTTCTCTGGTTTTCTAAAGTTGAAGACTGAGTTCTCTTTCACCTTTTAGTGTCAATCATTCTTTTTATGTATTATTACTTTCTTTAGGCTTGTTTGTCTTTCTTTTTTTTTTTTAAGATTTTTATTTATTTATTTGACACAGAGAGAGAGATCACAAGTAGGCAGAGAGGCAGGGAGAGAGAGAGGGGGAAGCAGGCTCTCTGCTGAGCAGGGAGCCCGATGTGGGGGCTCAATCCCAGGATGCTGGGATCATGACCTGAGTTGAAGGCAGCGGCTTAACCCAGTGAGCCACCCAGGCACCCTCGTTTGTCTTTCTTGAGTCATTTATATTCCATTTGGAGAATCTCCAAGTGTATCAGGATCCAAGCCTTCTCCAGGTTCTTATCAGCCTCTGGGATGACAAGATTAAGCTATTGAGGACTTGAGCTTTGTTAAAGAAATGTGAAGGGAGGCAAAGCAATTCAGTGAAAGAAATGCAGGAGCAAAAGATTGTTTTGTAAACCATCCTCTGCATTTTTCAGTGGTATGATGCTGGAGATGTCACTTAATCCCTCTACAAAGGCCGTAAGGTTGGAATAACAATGCCTGTATATTGAGTTTTATGCAGATTAAATGGGGGAAATTGGTATCTTACTTACCATATGCCTAGTACTAAGAGGTGTTCAAGCAGTGGTAGATTATTTTCTCTGTCACCAAGTCTTGACTCGGTGTCTTAAAGATCACTCTGAACAGCCCCTTTCTCTCCATTTCCCTTGTCACTGTCTTACTTCTCTCCTCTGCTAGACTGAGGTAAGCTCCTTGAGAATGTATCTTATTAGTCGTTTTTTTCCCTCAGGGCCTGGATCAGAGGAATCACCCAACAAGCACCTTTTGAATGAAACTGTGTGCATGCTTATAACCTAAAACTTGAGAGCAGAGGTTAATCTTTCCAGATACCTAACAGGTTTTTCTGGAGTTTCCTTTATTTACTTACAGAGATACCACAAATACATTTTGAGGAAAGTTACATGAAAAGTCCTCAAAAGCCCATTTCAAGGCTAACATTCTCTAATACTTTAGGAAAAAAATGTGCTAATTTGTGACAATGTTCTATATTTTCTTAGTCCTAAGCATTTACACAATGGTTTGTATTATGTGACGCCAAACAGCCAGATGAAAAAGTGAGAAACTCTGTCATGCATCCAGATATTTTACTTAGTTGGTGCTAAACATCTGGATGTTTAGAAACACTGACTGAATCTTTCACTTTTCACCTGGGTGTTTGGCATTGTAGAGACAGAGCAAATGGCAAGCAGATATCTTGGCAGAGCGTACACTGAGACATATGGATGTGGGTGGTAGTGTCTTAGCATTCAAGCTGTTTGCCACAGAAGGAGAAGTTCATGATGGCATTTTGATCAAGATGATATATTCTGTCATTGAAGGGACTTTTCCTCCAACAGAGGCTCTTAGTCATGTTTTAGGTTGTAACAATTATTTGGCATCCTGTGGTATATTCTTGTGGTCCTAGATGCTGGGTCCAATTAAACCACTCTAGAAAGAGATCTGTCCAAGATGCTGAGAATCAGGAGGAACTCAATAACTCACTACTCACACTGAGTCGGTTTTGCTGAGTGACTTGTTCTTACCTTGTTTCTATTTTCTAGGCAATGTGTTTTGACCTTGCGGGCAGTTTTACTATAACTAAATCTCTATAATTATTTCATTCACTCTATTAGTCTTTGCCTGACACATTGATTTCCAATAATTGGATTCCTGCTTCTTCCCTAGATTCCCATGTTCCTAAAAAAAGTTCCCAGGGCCTATGGGTTTTCTTTCCTCCTGTATGCTACACATGTATCTTTATATTTGCCTCTGTTCTACTATGGATGCCTCTCTCATCACCTCAGGCATCCTAGTTTAAATGCTACATTAGTCAGGACATGCTAAATGTTGCTGCTATGATAAATAACTTCACAATATTTGTGGGTTAAAACAAAGTTTTCCGGGTGCCTGGGTGGCTCAGTGGGTTAAAGCCTCTGCTTTCGGCTCAGGTCATGATCTCAGGGTCCTGGGATCGAGGCCCGCATCAGGCTGTCTGCCTAGCAGGGAGCCTGCTTCCCCCTCTCTCTCTCTCTCTGCCTGCCTCTCTGCCTCCTTGTGATCTCTCTCCCTCTGTGAAATAAATAAATAAAATCTTTAAAAAAACCCAAAAAACAAAAAAACAAAGTTTTCCTACTCACAGTGCCTGTTATGAATACAGAAAATTCTCTAGGGCAGCTGTCTTTCCTTCATATTGATGGCTCTTCCATACAAATGCATGCTTCCAACATCACTATATCAGAATCAGAGTAGGCTGGAAGGTCAAGTATCAGCAGCTAAACACTTGCTAATATTTCACTTGAGCTAATATTTCACTGGCCTCATTTATGGCTCACTGCCAAGACAAAGAAAGCTGGAAGGAGGTTTTTTCTCAGGGTTACAATAAAAACTAGCCAGACTAATGTCAAAATCATAGCTTTTTTTAAGCCATTGGAGACCTGATGTTGCACAGCAACTAAGTTATCCCAAGTCTGAGGAGAAATTGTGCAAGTACACACTAAGCTAGGGCAGAAACAGTCAACAGGTGCTTCAGCTATAATAACTGAAAAATCGATAAAAGTAAAATTCAAGCTGATGGGGCAGTGTCAAACCCTGGGATCCATATACACTGGAGGAGTCTGCATCTTCCTGCGGAGTCTTCCTTCATAAAACACACAAAGCACTTAAAGATTGGAGTGAGATATGAGAAGCATCTGTTGTGTCACAGACTAGGGAAAGGTAACAGCACCTGTAAAAAAAGGAAACAAACTCCTATTGGATCCTTTTTCTATATTTGTACTACAGAACATAAGGCTTAATGTATCAGATAATGGCAACAAGCACTGCTGCACTTTGGACATCGGTCAAAACTTATAGCTGGGATAGAAGTCAACCACAAGAAAAAAATCTGGAAAGACCACAAATATAGGGAAGCTAAACACCATGCCACCAAACAATGAATGGGTCAACCAGGAAATATGGGAAGAAATAAAAAAGTGCATGGAAACAAATTAAAATAAAAACACAACAGATCAAAATCTCTGGGATGCAGCAAAAGCAGTTCTAAGAGGAAAGTTTATAGCAATACAGATCTACCTCAAGGAGGGAAAAAAAATCTCAATCTAACCTTACTCCTAAAAGAGCTAGAGAAAGAACAAACAAAACTTAAAGCCAGAAGAAGGAGGAAAATAATAAAGATTAGAGCAGAAATAAATGATATAGAAACTAAAAAGCACCAGTAGAATAGATCAATGAGACCAGGTACTTGTTCTTTGAAAAAATCAATAAAATTAATAAACCTCTAGCCAGATTTATCAAGAAAAAAAGGGAGAAGACTCAAATAAATAAAATCACAACTAAGAGAGGAGAAATAATAACCAATACCACAGAAATACAATCATAAGATATCATGAAAAACTATATGCCAACAAACTGGACAACCTAGAGGAAATGAGTAAATTCCTAGAAACATATATATTACCAAAATTAAAACAGAAAGAAACCGAAAATATGAACAGACTGATAACCCGAGTGCTTCTGAATTCATTTTATGAGACTAACATTGCCCTAATACCAAAACAAGATAAAGATATTACAGGGAAGAAAACTAAAGAATAATCTCTCTCCTGAATATAGACACATATGCTCTTAAAAATATTATCAAATCTATTTCCAGCATAAAGATGATTATTCTGTAGAGATATTATCCTATAAAAGAATAATAATACATCATGATCAAATGAGGTTCATTCAAAGAATGCAATAGATGTTCAACATCCAAAAATTACTGTAATTCACCATATTAACTAAGGAAGAAAACCATTCAGTCATCTAAGTAGATGTAGAGGAATACATTTGTCAAAATTCTACATCCATTCCTGATGAAAACTTTCAGCAAATGAGGAATAGAAGAGAACTTCTTTAATCTGATAAAGGCATTTACAAATGTATATGCAGGTAACTTCATACTTAATGGAAAGACAATTTTTTTCTCCCTAATATTATGAAGAGGGAAAACATCCTCTCTCACTACTCCTGTTTATTTTTTTTTAATTTTTTAAAGATTTTATTTACTTATTTGACAGAGAGAGAGATCACAAGTAGGCAGAGAGGCAGGCAGAGAGAGAGGAGGAAGCAGGCTCCCTGCTGAGCAAAGAGCCTGATGTGGGACTTGATCCCAGGACCCTGAAATCATGACCTGAGCTGAAGGCAGAGACTTTAACTCACTGAGCCACCCAGGTGCCCTCACTACTCCTGTTTAACATTATACTGGAAGTTCTAGCCTGTGTAATAAGATAAGAAAAATATATAGATTGGAAAATAAGAAAACATTTTATTCATAGAGGACTTAATTATCTACACAGAGAACCCTGAATATCTACAATAGTTCCTAGAACTAACAGACTGACAACTACTTTGGCAGGGTTACAGAATGCAAAATCAACATACAAAAATCAATTATATTTCTATGCATTAGTGAGAAATAATTGGATTACAGAATTTTAACTATATGTATTTATATATTATGCACATTGTATAGAATATATACAGTATTATATCATATTACATAGTGACATGTATCCTATATATACGTTTATTTATTAGTATTGAGTAAAATTAAATAGTTATGTATACTTATAAAAAATGCAGTATATGTATGCTGAAAACTACAAAATATTGATAAAAGTAATCAAAGATGAAAATGGAAAGATATACTGTGTTCATGGATTGGAAAATTCAATACCATCAAGATGTCAGATCTCCCTAATTTGATCTATAGATTCAGCATAATTTCAGCCAAAATTTTGGATGACTTTTTTGTGGGTATTAACAAGCTGATTCTAAAATGCATATAGACAGGTAGAAGAATTAGAAAAGTCTGAATATTTTGAAAAAAAAAATGAAGGGGCCACACTGCCTCATTTCAAGAACTACTGTAGAACTATAGTAATCAAGACATTGTGGTATTGGTGAAAAGAGATATACATCAATCAATAGAACAGAATAGAAATCCCAGAAGAATATTGAACAGATTTGACAAAGATTCAAAGGCAATTTAATAGAGAGAAGACAATCCAACAAATGATGCTGGAACAGTTGTACAGTAATATGCAAAAAAAAAAAAGAGATTATTGCCCTATACCTCACACATTATAGAAAATTAGTTCAAAAGGACCCCAATGTAAAAATAAACTATTAACTTTTTACAAGAAAACAAGAAAAAACACTTTTTTTTTTACTTTGAATGTGATAATACAACATCAAAAGAAATTTCATTTACCAAAGTAAATGATGTGTCAGTCATCCTTCCATGGGCTCAACAGTTGAAATGCAGCAAGGTGGGGCTGGAGAATGTCACTATTTATTATGTACATATGATTCTTAGCATTGTTCTAGATTTTTTTTTCATGATGCTTGTACCCCATGTGCTTTCTACCTTTTATGCACTCTATTGACAGGTATGAGGTCTATCTTCAGGCATTCATTCTTTTTTTTTTTTTAAATGATTTTACTTATTTATTTGACAGAGAGAAACACAGCAAGAGAGGGGACACAAGCAGGGGGAGTGGGAGAGGGAGGAGCAGGCTTCCCACAGAGCAGGGAGTCTGATGTGGGGCTCAAGCTCAGGACCCCAGGATCATGACCCAAGCTGAAGGCAANAAGTAAACTTATTTGTGGTGATCATTTTGCAATATATACAAATAGTTAATCATTATGTTGTATTTCTGAAACTAACATAATGTCATGTATACCTTGATTTTATTTTTTTAAAAATTATTTAGCTATTTATTTGAGAGAGAGAGCACGCACAGAGGGAGTGGGAGAGGGAGAAGCAGGCTTTCCGCTGAGCAGAGAGCCAGATGTGGGCCTCGATCCCAGGACCCTGAGATCATGACCTGAGCCGAAAGCAGAGGCTTTAACCCACTGAGCTACCCAGGCGCCCTAAGTATGCCCTTTTAAAACAACAAAATCCCTGATCTTTTCACCATGATCAGACATTCTACTTTTTACTGTTTGTGTAATCTGTATTTGTATCCATTACCTTCCTCTGCCACACATGTCTTATTTCCAAATCTTGTTGAGACACAAGCTCACAGTATTCTGGGTCTTTAATTTTGCACACAAAGGGCAGAAATATCCATATCCTTTTCTCCTTTCCTTTGTTTACCTCAGTGCTGAGATAGAAAAGTGGTGATATTGTTTCCCTGGTCTGAAACACAGAAAAAAACTAGAACATACTTATCTCACATATTTCCTATCTACAAAAACATAGTTTCTTTTAGGATTTCTTTACTTGTATTAGATCTTAGAAAGTTTCACAATATGTCTGTATACTTTATATGTGAATGGACATAGTAAATCATGCTTTTTTATATTACCAGGTATATTTAAGTATTTCAGTGAGTTCAGCAAACATTCAACCTTTGTCTTGTCAAAGTGTTATATAGCACATTGAAGGTCTTTATTTAGCATTGCTTTAAAGGTGTATATTGTCTACTGGGATACTAGGAGCTCATCTAATGTTTCTGGGGTATATGAACCTAAAGCCTGCTCAGAAATGGGATGGTGAAGGAAGTCTCTGAAATTATATAAATGTTTGTGAATTTTTGTATTCAGTGTGTGTCTCTGTTGGGTTAGGCAAGGTATTGTAGTGAAGAAAAAAGTACCTTTATTCAGTTTCTCAGAGGGATCTGCGATCCATCAAAATTTGGAATCCACTAGTCTGTGGGAGTTAAGCACAGTAAACTAGCAGAATGCTTTCTTTAAAAAAAATTTACAAGCTACTTTATTCATACAGGGAAGTATAAAAAGTATAAAAACCAAGCACCAATTTTTTCACACCCAGATTTAACAAATGCTACCATTTTGCTATATTTTCCCCAAATTTTCTTAAGAAAGGAGACAAAGTTAGCCATAGAAAGCTGCACCATAACACATTCTCATCCAATTTCATTTCAGTGAACAAAAATATAAACATTCCTTCTTTCATCCCTCCATGCAACAATCTTGCCTGTGTGCTAGCTCTCTTTTCCTTACTCAACAAGCCAGTCTCTTTTCTTAGTTCTCCAAAAGTGGTAATGTCTTTCTAAAACTGGTTTGCAAACTTAACATCTTCTTTAAAAAGTAATTTACTATATATGTGTGATGGTTGTTCTCTGATTGTCCCCACCTTCACGCCATGCCCATGTTCCTCCATTCCTGCCCGGCCTGTGCCCCAGGATGCTATCCTCTGTAGATTGTGTCCCCCAGGCGCCCTTGCCAACTGACTTCTACTTGGTTTTAGACAATGAGATGTCCTGGCAGGAAATCAAACAGGTAGGAAAAGACAGAGGTCAAGGTATTTCCTCCCTACTCTCTCCCTCTTTTGACATATCTCCAGATGAACTTTCCTGTTTAGTCCATAACAACAATATCTGCTACATGGCCTCTTCTCCAGAGTTACAATCCTTACTAAGCTACTGATACTCTATTTCCTCCTTCTGTCTCCTCAGCAATGCAGTGCCATCCTCTCATTGCTAAGCAATTGCGTGCTTACCATAACTTGTTGGTTCACTTAACCATAACCATTTGAAGCATCTGGGGTAAATTCTGTTCTACTTGGCCCTGGTATCATGACTTGAGCTGAAGGAAGACAGTTAACTGACTGAGCCACCCAGCCGCCCCCGATTCTAGTATTTTTGAAAGTCAATTTTGTTGGTCCTTATGATAGTCAAATCCTCTTTATAATCATACCTATTGTCATTTTAATGTTAATTATATCTTCATTGTGATCTATATTAGCACCATGACCATAACTAAAATAGTTTGTGTTAAGTGCTAAACACTTAAGTATTTTTTCTTGGATCTTCTCATATAGTTAGATTCCTACAACAGTACTGTGGTGTAGAGACCATTATCAGTATTTTATAAATAGTGACACTGAGGCTTTGCTAGTTTATGTAACTTAATGTCAGGCATCTAGTAAATGATAGAACTTAAAATCAAATCACAAAGAATCTAACTCTGTAGATCTTGAGCACTATGCCAGAACTGAATTATAGGAAGTTCTGAAAATACAGATCATCAAAATGAACCTTAATTCCTACCATATTGATGTATCTACTATTAATACTTTGGCATACATTTGACTTCTTTGTGTGTGTGTGTGTGCTTGTATAGATGGATAGATTGTATATCTTTTGTCCAACTTTCCAATTAAATTTCCATTCTTACCCTTTTTTTCTGTTTTCTTCATATGAAAAATATTTGCATCATCTCTAATGAACACATACTAACCCAGGAAATGAAAGTATCATTGTTTTTGAAAATGAAATATGCTTATGTCCTTATTACAAAAGTAATACATTTGGCATTTATAAATATACAGATAAAAATTCTAAAACATCATGGTTTTTTAAAGGATGGAAAAGACAAGTCTTTTTAATTTTTTTAAGCTAGAAACTTAATATATCAGGCATCATAATGACACCATACTTATAACTGTATTGATCTTTTAAAATTTATATTGCCTTTGGAATTGTTTAGACAAAGCCTTGGTCTAATTTTCTAGTAGATAGTGTTTTTCAGGGTCTATGTGGGACCCTTTCTATTTACTATGGGAAAATGTGTGTGTGATATTTTCTATGGTCTTCAAGTTTTATTTCTGTACTAGTGTTTTGTGAATGCCCTACAGTATTTTGCACTTAGATATTTGAAAGATAAATGATAGATAGGTAAGGTGTTCTTTCTTTAGATGAATAGATTTTGCTTCATATTTAGATTTTGCTTCATATTTAACTTAGGATTTTTTTATTATACATATGACCTTATCAAGATCCTGTGTTTTAGATCTTAAACTATTAGAATGAAGTGCCTGCCTCTGTTTAAGTAACTTTATGTAGCACTTAATTCCATGCAATGCATAGAGGCAAGTAAGTATTTTAAGATAATGGTTAATATTATTACATATTATATAAAATATATGTTGATTCTACTAGCTTTTTCCTCCTGCTAAGTTCTGTCTAAGACAAATCAGTAAAGATTTTCCTGCCTCTGAAGCCAGCACAATTAATTGGGAAGCATCTGTTCTGTGTTAATTATATGTAGTTTAATGAAAGTCCAAATTGATCTGGTCCTTCTCCATCTCTCAAATTTTTTTCCATTTACCTCGTCAATGTGCAGAATTTGGAGACATTTGAAACCTGATTTGTAATTGAACAATTGACATTAGGTAACGATGGAGTCTTAAGGGAGCTTTCAAGAGGATTTAAGTCATAATTGACCATCTGAGGGGTTGGGGTGAAACACTTAATCCCAGTGGAGCTGACAACATTAGGAATGCTTATGTGGCATTATCTGTAATTCCAATTCCAAATCCATCTGGAGTTTTTCAAGGAAAATCGCATAGAAAATGTGCTCATTTTCAATAAATGTTGTATCTAATTTCTTGTCTTAGGATGAAAGTTTGTTTCTGAGGCAAGGTTAACAAATGCTTCTATTTCTCATGTTTGGCTCTATTCATAGATTCCTACCACAGGTATTTATCAGGAATTTATAGGCATATGTTAATCTTTAAGGATTTCTTTCTTTCTTTTTTTTTTTTTTCCCTCAGCCTCTAGAAATGGTGGTTTGACTTTGGAGCTCTGCCTGCACAGCGCCCGACCCCCGCCCCCAGTGCAGTTCCAGGGACAAAGTTGTTCTCAGTAGGTCCATGAGGTCCAGTAGGTTCGGTGAGCTGGACAGGGCTGTGCACTTGGGCCAGAAAGGTAGACATGAAGAGGAGAGAAGTGTTTACTTACAAGCATGATGGGAACTTAATTATGTAGGGATAGGGGGGTTATTTGGAGGAGGTGAATGGGTAAAATCATTCTAGGGAGAGAGAAGTGCCCATGTAAAGGGTTGGGGGTGAGTAACATGTAATTGAGGAAGTAAAAGATTTGTCACTGGAATGCAAAGCAGGGGGAAGGTGGCAGTGAGACCAGGTATGCCCCCCAGTTCAGAGTCATCTCAGAGTCACTAAATGGCTTAAGTAGGAGAATCTTGTTTTATCAAGATCACTTTGATTACTATATACAGAATGGTTTAGAGGAGGGAGAAACTAGGGGTTAGCCTAGCACTTGTGAGTCTGCTGCTCTAATTCTATTAAAAGATAACGTGTGAGCCAGACAGAGAAATAAAATGCTGTATATCTCTCTTTCTTTAAGATTTTATTTATTTATATACTTATATGAGAGAGAGACACACAGAGAATGAGTGGGTGAGGAGGGGCAGAGGGAAAGGGAGAAGCAGACTCCCAGCTGATCCGGGAGCCCCATGTGGGCTCCATTCTAGGACCTTGGGATCATGACCTGAGCAGAAGATAGACACTTAGACCCTTAACCAACTGAGTCACCCAGGTGCCCCCATATGATCTCTTTTATACGTAGGATTAAATATGTGTGTGTGTATACACATATATGTATACACACAAATATGTTTTTTTTAAAGCTCATAGATACAGAGAATAGATTGGTGGTTGGGGCAGGGGAGGGGAAGATGGGTGAATTTTTTGTTGTTGTTTAAATAAATTAAATAAAAGAAAATAACATGTGACATCTATCGAGGGAATTCAAATTAAAATAAAGACTTGGTTCAATCTGTATGGGAACTCCAGTTTTTTGATAATCTTAACAAATGTGAAACTTGTGTCCATGGCATTTCTAGCCTTAAAGCAACATACTTCATCAATAGGAAAAAACTCAATGACACATGCTTCTCTTTCCAGTGTTTTCCATTTATCAATATTTCCAGGGAATTGATCTCTCTTTAGCTGAAAATAATATTACCATTTTAACTAATAGAAGAACTAATAGAAGAACAGTGGCTTTGGGGGGAAGATTTTTTTTTTCTCTTGGTGGGAATGGTGTTTATCATCTAAAAGTCTCATTTAACTCTTTCTGTGCTGGCCCCCAAGTCCAGGGACATTGTTATAAATAAGTGGTAAATATTACTAATTTGGGGGGATATGTAAAGCCTTAATGATATTCTTGAAAATCCTTTCTCTGGGGTATTGAGGGGAAAAGTAATCAAAAAGAACCTTAAGAAGTTAATGGAGATAGGCCACCTGAACCAGCCTGATCATTCAGCGGGGTCATCACTCCACTCCATACAAGTATATCAGTCATTTCTCCTATGTAAATTTTCCAACAGTTGAAGCAGATCATCATCTAAGAAATCAAAACTGAATGAGTAGCCCACCAGGAATCTGAGACATTAAAACAGGATCAGAAACCTTAAGACAGAACAAGAAAAGGTCTTAGCAGGAAGTTATACAGGCCCTTTGGCCTTACAGCCAATAACAACATGTTTTACAGAAGAAAAGAAGGAAAGAAGTAGGAAAAATAGGAAAAATGAAAGAAACAGAGCTAGGTGTCCCCTAAACTGTGTCTGTCAATCTACACTCAGACTTAGACCAAAGTAGAATCAGAGACCTTCCCCTAATGAACTAGTTTATTTTGCAAGGTTTTTGGTGTTTTTTTTTGTTTTGTTTTTGATTTTGTTTTTGTTTTTTTTTTTTACCTCACCTTGAATTTAAATTCATTCTCTTTGGCTGAACTAAGTAAACTAAGCATAGAGTTTTTCATGCTTTTGGTAAGATTGATGGGGCCTCAGGTCACTCCTAGAAACTAGGGTGATGTCTTTGAGGCTGAGATTCCAAATCTGGAGAAAGTCTGAGTTAGACCAATTGAAAAGGGACAGAAAAAAAGTGGTAACCCAAGCTAAAGAGAAAAGATAATAGTCAACTATGGACATCAGAGCCCCTTTTAGCTATAGACACCAGAGCTCCTTTCATCTGGACTACCATTCAAGTATAATAACTTCCAGATGAAAAGAGATTTGATTCCATGGAATTTTTGATAAAAAGAAAATTAATAAAACCTGGAAGAAGTGTGTGTCACTGAGTTTTTATTTTTATTTTTTATTAACATATAATGTATTGGGCGCCTGGGTGGCTCAGTGGGTTAAGCCTCTGCCTTCGGCTCAGGTCATGATCTCAGGGTCCTGGGATCGAGGCCCGCATCGGGCTCTCTGCTCGGCGGGGAGCCTGCTTCCTCCTCTCTCTCCGCCTGCCTCTCTGCCTACTTGTAATCTCTCTTTCTGTGTCATATAAATAAATAAAATCTTAAAAAAAAAACAAAAAAAAACATATAATGTATTATTTGTTTCAGGGGTACAGGTCTGTAGATCATCAGTCTTACACAATTCACAGCTCTCACCATAGCACATACCCTCCCCAATGTCCATAACGCAACCACCCTATCCCTCCTGCACCCCATCAGCAACCTTCAGTTTGTTTCCTGAGATTAAGACTCTCTTATGGTTTGTCTCCCTCCCCAGTCCCATCTTATTCCATTTTTACCTCCCTTCCCCGATCATATGATAATTGTCTTTCTCTGATTGACTTATTTCGCTCAGCATAATACCCTCTAGTTCCATACACATCATTGCAAATGGCAAGATTTCAGGGTTTTGATGGCTGCATAGTATTCATTGCAAATGGCAAGATTTCAGGGTTTTGATGGCTGCATAGTATTCCCCTGTACATATATACCACATCTTCTTTACCCACTCATCTGTTGATGGACATCTAGACTCTTTTCATAGTTTGGCTATTGTGGACATTGCTGCTATAAACATTCGAGTGCATGTGCCCCTTTGGATCACTGCATTTGTATCTTTAGGGTAAATATGCAGTAGTGCGATTGCTGGGTCATAGGGTAGCTCTATTTTCAACTTTTTGAGGAACCTCCGCAGTGTTTTCCAGAGTGGCTGCACCAGCTTGCATTCCCACCAATGGTGTAGGAGGGTTCCTTACCCTTGGCGAATAATCCTTTTAATCTACTGTTGGATCCGATTGGCCAGTATTTTGGTGAGAATTTTTGCATCCGTGTTCATTGGGGATATTGGTCTGTAATTTTCCTTTTTGATGGGGTCTTTTTCTGGTTTGGGGATCAAGGTAATATTGGCCTCATAAAACGAGTTTGGAAGTTTTCCTTCCATTTCTATTTTTTGGAAAAGTTTCAGGAGAATAGGTATTAATTGTTCTTTAAATGTTTGTTAGAATTCCCCTGGGAAGCCATCTGGCCCTGGGCTTTTGTTTGTTGGGAGATTTTTGTGGTTTTTTTGTTTTGTTTTGTTTTTTGTTTTTTTTGGTGTTTTTTGTTTTTTGTTTTTGTTTTTTTTAGATTTTATTTATTTATTTGACAGAGAGAGAGAGAGATCACGAGTAGGCAGAGAGGCAGGCAGAGAGAGAGGGGAAAGCAGGCTCCCTGCTGAGCAGAGAGCCCGATGCAGGACTCGATCCCAGGACCCTGAGATCATGACCTGAGCCGAATGGCAAAGGCTTAACCCACTGAGCCACCCAGGTGCCCATGTTGGGAGATTCTTGATGACTCCTTCAATCTCTACTGGTTATGGGTCTGTTCATGTTTTCTATTTCTTTCTGGTTCAGTTTTGGTAGTTTATATGTCTATAGGAATGTATCCATTTCTTCCAGATTGTCAAATTGGCTGGTGTATCGTTGCTCATATGTTCTTATAATTGTATTTCTTTGGTGTTGGTTGTGATCTCTCCTCTTTCATTCATGATTTTATTAGTTTGGATCCTTTCTCTTTTCTTTTGGGTAAATCTGGCCAGGGGTTATCAATCTTATTAATTATTTCAAAGAACCAACTCCTAGTTTCGTTGATCTGTTCTACTGTTCTTTTGGTTTCTATTTTATTGATTTCTGCTCTGATTTTTATTATTTCTCTTCTCTTCTTGGGTTTAGTCTTTATTTGCTACTCTTTCTCTAGCTGCTTTAGGTATAGGGTTAAGTTGTGTATTTGAGACCTTTCTTGTTTCTTGGGAAAGATTTGTACTGCTATATACTTTCCTCTCAGGACCGCCTTTACTGTGTCCCAAAGATTTTGAGCAGTTGTGTTTTCATTTTCATTTGTTTCCAATTTCTTTTAAATTCTTTAATTTCCTGGTTGATCCATTCATTCTTTAGTAGGATGCTCTTTAGCCTCCATGTATTTGAGTTCCTTCGAACTTTCCACTTGTGGTTGAGTTCTAGTTTCAAGGCATTGTGGTCTGAAAATATGCAGGAAATGATCCCAAACTTTTGGTACCAGTTGAAACATGATTTGTGACCCAGGATGTGATCTATTCTTCAGAATGTTCCATGTACACTAGAGAAGAATGTGTATTCTGTTGCTTTGGGATGGAATGTTCTGTATATATCTTTGACATCCATCTGGTCCAGTGTGCCATTTAAAGCCTTTATTTTCTTGTTGATCTTTTGCTTAGATGATCTGTCCCTTTCCGTGATGAGGGGTGTTAAAGTCCCCTACTATTATTTTTTTTTTTGATGTGANTTTGCTTAGATGATCTGTCCCTTTCCGTGATGAGGGGTGTTAAAGTCCCCTACTATTATTTTATTTTTTTGATGTGATTTCTTTGATTTTGTTATTAATTGGTTTATATAATTGGCTGCTCCCATTTTAGGGGCATAGATATTTAAAATTGTTAGATCTTCTCGTTGGACAGACCCTTAAAGTATCGTATAGTGTCCTTCCTCATTTCTTATTATAGTCTTTGGCTTAAAATCTAATTTGTCTGATATAAGGATTGCCACTCCAGCTTTCTTTTGATGTCCATTAGCATGGTAAATTGTTTTCCACCCTCTTATTTTAAATCTGGTTTTAAGTTTAAACTAGATTTTAGTTCTTTTATTTCTCCAGAAAGGACTTTTATTTCTCCAGAAAGGGATTCTCTAGTATCTCATATGCTTTTTTCAAGCCTAGTTAGCATCTTGATAATCATGATTCTGAACTCTGGTTCTGATACCTTACTAATGTCTGTATTGATTAGGTCTCTAGCCATTGGTACTGCCTCTTGTTCTTTTTTTTTTGTTAGGTGAGTTTTTCTGCCTTTTCATTTTATCCAGATTAGAATAGGTGAATGAGAGAACAAAATACTAAAAGGGTAGCAATGACTGCAGAAAAATATACACTAACTAAATTAGAAGAGAAACCGGGAAGAGAAGAAAGGAGAAAAAAAAAATCACACACACACACACACACACACACACTGGGAGGAGAAGAAAGGAGAAAAAAATTATATACACACATGCGCACGTGCACATGCGTGTGTGTGTGTGTGTGTGTGTGTGTGTGTGTGTACTGGTGACTAGAACACAGCCACAGACTTGATTTTGGGTGTATTTTGGTCTGTTAGAAGAAACTGCCTCCCAAAATTTTAAAGAAAAACTTACACATATACAAAAATAAGGGTAAACACGATGAAGGGATGGAATATAACTGTAAAGATGAAAATTAAAAAAGAGTTTAAAAAAGAAATTGATAAGATAAGAAGTTTGTTGAAAAAAGTGAAAAACAGGTGCCTAGGTGGCTCAGTGAGTTAAAGCCTCTGCCTTCAGCTCAGGTCATGATCTCAGGGTCCTGGGATTGAGCCCTGCATCAGGCTCCCTGCTCAGTGGGGAGCCTGCTTCCCCCCCCCCTCTCTGCCTGCCTCTCTGCCTACTTGTGATCTCTCTCCCTCTCTGTGTCAAATTAATAAAATCTTAAGAAAAAAAAGAAAACAGTGGGGAAAAAAGGGGGGGTAGAATGTGGTCAGGCTGGAGACTAGAACAAAGCCATATGCTAGATTTAGGGTATATTTTGATCTGTTAGAAGAAACTGTATCCCAAAATTTTAAAGAAAGAAAAACTTCTATGTATACAAAAAATAAGGTTAAATACAATGAGGGGATAGAATATGACTATAAAAATGAAAATTTAAAAAGATTTTTAAAAAGGCATTGATAAGATAAAATGGTTTAAAAAGGTTAAAATAGAAGGAAAAATATAAAAATAGAATAAGAAAAAAATAAAATTAAAAAAATTTAACTTTGAAGGACTGAAGAATCATGGGGAATCATGGGTAAAGAATCATCGGGAAAAGCAATGAATCTTAGGACTCTTTAGTTCCGCAGTTCTCTCACCGATTGGTGAAATTGATCTTGGCTACACTTTTTTTTTTTAAAGATTTTATTTATTTATTTGTCAGAGAGAGAGAGAGCACAAGCAGGCAGAGTGGCGGGTAGAGGCAGAGGGAAAAGCAGGCTCCCCGCCGAGCAAGGAGCCCAGTGTGGGACTCGATCCTATGACTCTGGGATCATGACCTGAGCCGAAGGCAGCCAATTAACCAACTGAGCCACCCAGGTGTCCCTTGGCTGCACTTTTTTGCTGATTATCTAGGGGAGGGGCCTGTTGCAGTGATTCTTTGCCTTAGGTGGAATTGCACTGCCCTTGCCAGGTTCCGGGCTAAGTAATCTGCTCGGTTCGCTCTCAGCAGCTTTTGTTCCCTGAAGGCTTTCCGTACAGCTTTGGAGGACGGGAATAAAGATGGCGGCCTCCCAGTCTCCGGCCTGGAGGAGCCCAGAGCTCAGCGTTCCACTCCTCGGTGCGCCCTCAGAGCAAAGCAGTGAATGCTTCCCGTCTCCCTGGTCTCCGGCGCACTCTGTGCTCACCCGGCCTGTGACTGAGCATTTCTGTCTCTGGCGCAGGGCCGGGTTTGGAGTCTCCAAACCAAGCCAATTCCTGTCGTGCTCCTCCTACAGGAGGAAGGTGAGTCTCCCTGGAAATGCCACTTGTGGGGTCCCTGCTTGAATAGTAGTGGTCCAGCTGTATTGGGGACCACAGTTTGAGGTAACCCCGAGCCGAGAGCCCACTGCTCAGCTCCGTCTCTGCCGCCGGCTTCCCCACTGATACCTGGGAGCTCTGCCCCACTCAGGCACCCCTGGTCTTTCTGTGACCCCAGGTCCTCAGGCCACACTGTCCCCATGAGGCCTCCACCCCCGGCTTAGCCTCTGGAGTGACGTCCCTCAGTGGAGCCGACTTCCAAAAGTCCGCATTCTGTGCTCCGCTGCTCTACCGCTTGCCGGGAGCCGGCCCCTCCCCCCGCGGTCTCTCTTCGCGTTTGGTGCCTCGGATTCACTTCTCCGCACGCCCTGCCTTCCAGGGAGTGGTTGCCTTTCTGTTCCTAGAATTGGTGCTTTTCTTCTCTTCCATCTCCGGTTGAGTTTGTAGGTGTTCAGAATGGTTTGATAACTAGTTGAACTCCCGGTACCTGATGATATTTAGGACTCTTACTCCTCTGCCATCTTGCTTCTCCGTCACTGAGTTTTTAAACGTTAACATAGTTACAAATTGCTTTAGGTCTGGGTTTAATGTTGTGTGTGAATTTCAGATTTACATAAATTGTTACAGGATTGCACCATCCTAGATAAAATTCTTTTCTTTTATACGTTCATTGAATAGAATATGTGGTGAGAGTAGCCATTTTCCCATGACACTTGCCAATCAGATGGATTCTCATTTATAATTGGGAATAAAATTTAACTAAAATCTTAATCTCATTACCCCTAAAAAGACTGTCTACTCCTAATCCAGGTTCTCCAGTTATACTTTTCTTAAACTATCTTAGGTGTTTGAAGAAGATGCTTGTTTGGTTTTATGATTTCTGAAGATCCCAGAACTTGCTGTTGATAGCTATTTCAGTGCCAAACAAACCTATTACTTGTAGCAAAATGCATTTAGCATTCAATTGAATCTAATAGCTTTCAAAATGTCTCAGTGCAGTAATACAGCAATTATCCCTACTAATGGAGCAGAACAGTAGCATCAATAATTCCAAAATACAGGTAATATAAAGATCTTTTCCATTTGGCCTTCAATTATATTGTGCTAACATCTATCCTTGAGCATTAACCTTCAATGCAACATTTCAGTTGATGGAATATTCATCCAGGAATCAGGAAAAGAAAATTTTAATTCTTACTGACACTAACCAACATCTTCCCTATTTCTATCAAACAGTGGACTTACTAATTATTTAACACTATGTTCTAATGTTATCTAATCAGGTAGGAGCTATCAAATGGGAAAGTGGAGGTCTCATCAGGTAGACCTCAGGGCACCCTCTTTGAGGAATCCCCTGAGAGCGTGTTTTATGACTATGTTTTACGTATGGTAAAATATATAAAAAGAGATTCTTTTTCTTGAGAAAAGAAAATCACCATGGTAGGTGGTTTCTAAGATCCTCTTTAACTTGAAATTTTTGTTTCTATGTATTTATTGAATATCTAATATTTTGAACACAGTGTGCCTCCTTAGGCAGTTGCCACCAAGTGAAGGGCTTCGATTCTGGTTGCATGACTATAAGCAAACATCTTTTATTACTCTTCTACTCTTCTAAAATATAGATACAACACCAATCAAGAGCAAAAGCACAATATTTTATGTTGTTTGATACTGATATGACACCCATTGGTTCATAAAACAAATCAAGTAATTTTATTTCTCCTAAAGATGTGCTATCTTTGTTAGATAAAAGGTTTGTATATTTTAAAGGCTGTCAGTGGGATATAACAAATTGTAACCTCTTCTGCTGCAAGAGGATAATCTAATTTCCTTGTTGACTACAAATAACGCTACTGCTGAAATTCATCATTTTTCAGGCTTTCAGCAATGATTAAGTTATATGGGTTTTGTTGTTCTTCAATCAAATTGTCCTTAACCCATGGGCTGGCAAGCACATTCATGACAATTATAAATAAAATATTCTGCATTTGTTATATGAATTAAAACTTTATTTTTTATCTTCTCTCTATCAACACTGAAAAGAGTGGCTCATGTNTCCCTGCTGAGCAGAGAGCCCGATGTGGGCCTCGATCCCAGGACCCTGGGATCATGACCTGAGCCGAAGGCAGCGGCTTTAACCCACTGAGCCACCCAGGCGCCCGTCAATAGCTTTTTTAAACGACTTCAGGACATAGGTGAATTTGAACTTTGAAAAGATGAAGAGTGTAGATTTGGGAGCTGTTGTCTAAATGGTATTGTGATGATTGATATTCTCCCTAACAAGGTTACTGGGCTCTCCCAGATTTCTTGGTTTACAAAAATTGGAATTTTTAGTACACATTATTAAGGCCACATCTGTACATTTTATAGGAATGAATAATAATCAAAGGCTTCATCTGACTTACGTGTTCTTTGTAGCAAGGCCTTTACTTACCCTGCCAAAAGTGAACCCAAACTCAGATGGATGAGGTTAGATTAATTAAGAGAAAAAATGTAATTGTAAAACTTGGCAAAAAACCTAGAGTCCATGTGCATTTCAAGGTCCATAACTGAGCTACTTAGTATGTTATAAAATTGATTTAATAACATACACACACACACACACACAGATAAAGGTCACAATGTCTGTACCACAAGCTCATACGTATTTTTTAAATGTTATAAGAGAAAATGGCTGGAGACTTAGTGACTACAAGTTGAGTTGTTGAGTATTAAACAATCATATATAACCTGGCAAAAATTTCCATATGGAAACAAATTTTATTTATAGAAGCATAGCTGTGTTACATGGTGTTTAAGAAGAGCATGAGTCTAGAGCCAGATTGCCTGGATTCAGATTCCAGAAAAACCACTCACTAGCTGTGTCACATTAGACAAGTGGTTGTTCTCTCTGAGATTCAATTTCCTCATTTGGAAATGGGGATATTACTAGGATTTATATCTTAAATTTAAGTTGGGGTTAACTGGATTATTCTATGTCAAGCATTTGCTTGACGAAAGCTGCCAGCCACATCATAAGTCCTCAACAAATATTATATTTTTATATAGTATACATTATTTGGCATTATGCATTACCTAAATATATTATTATTAAATTATAATGTCTTATTTTAATCATAGAATTTAAATCTAGGGCAGTAATAAATCAATATATATCTGTATCATTACTATGCAACACATTTCAAAGAACATTTTAGCAACTGCATAATTTTCATAAGAAAAAGGGCTAGATAATTAAAAATGGGTAAATAATGTTACAAAAGGAACTTCTAAAGAGTCTAGAATATTAAGAAGGCAGATTGAAAGGTAACATACCTTCAAATATTAATAAGGGTAATCCATCTGTAATAATTAGACTCATTAAAAAAAAAATCCAGGACCCAGTATGTTGCCACTATACCACTATGACAAAAGCCACAGAGAAGAAGGAAAAAGAGTGTGCATTGATGACTTTATTTAAATCAATATAGCTGAATAGCCTCCTGATTTCTTTTTGCCCAGCATAATTAAGCATCCTATTTTTAAAGCCACTGTAGTAATATTTTCTATTACTATCAGATAAACACAATCCTAAACTTTATATTACAGTGACAAGGAGAATACAGAGCAGATCAGATTATCCAAATTAAGAGTATACCACCCAGAAATATATACATATTATTCCTTTCCAGGATACATCCAGGCTGTTCCAAAGTGTGTTTTAATATACAAATAGATTCTTATTCCTAGTCCCACACCAAGCAAATGGCTAGTGCTTATTTGGCCATTATGCAGTCCAGTTTGATATAATGACACAGCTATCAGCAAGCAACAACATCACCTTCCAGTGAAGAATGTGATTAAGAAATGTGCTGCTGTGTGGTGTTACAGATCAGAAAATCTATGCAATCCACTGGTACCTAATACCCCTCATTGTTGTAATTTTGAAGGTCTTGGCAATCAGGCAGGAAATCTGGATCCCATGAAATTCTAGGAAAAGTTGTGGATTGCAAAGTGCTTTGAGAACTCAGAACAAAGAGTAGGGTCTAAAAGTAAAAATGGAATTCACACTAGCACTTCTAAAGGCATGAGCGGGACACTTTCAGCCTTTATTATACCCACATACTATCCCACTCATTCAAATTCCCTTACCTTTCAACTATAGAATCTGAGATTTGGAGTGGTAAGGAATTTTACAGATCATCTATTTTAGGATGTTGAATAATTTTGCCTTTTCTTATCAGTGACAGATCGGAGACATGTCTTCAAATCAACTAAGTTTTTTTTAAAAATCTCCCTAAATTTTAAATTTCAGAGATACATACAAGTAAAAAATATTTTAGTAGAAACTCTTAGTAGCACTAGCCTATGAACAAAATTTATTTATTCCAAAATTTTAAAATAATTCTGTGTGGGTGCCTGGGTGGCTCAGTCATTAAGTGTTTGCTTTTGGCTCAGGTCATGATCCCAGGGTCCTGGGATCAAGGCCTGTATCAGGCTCTCTGCTTAGCAGGGAGCCTGCTTCTCCCCCACCCATTCCCCGGTTTGTGTTCCCTCTCTTGCTGTGTCTCTGTAAAATAAATAAAAATAAAAATCTTAAAAAAAATAATTCTCTGTGATGGAGATTGTTCAAGATGCTTGGAGATACAAATGTTAATATTTAAGTAAATAGAAATTGGAGACAGAATCATTCCTATATAAGAACTTGACATATGATAGTAAATGATGAATAAAGAAATGAGACAGGAATTAGAAGACAGTATATTGTCTTACCAAGTAGAAAAATTATAAAAGTTTTTTTTTTCATTTAACAATATCTATAGACATAAGCTTTAGAAGGATTAAGGGCCTAAATATGAAAGGTAAATTATAACCAGTAGTTTATATATTAGAATTTCTTTGTGATCTATGGTCGGGAAAGGACTTTGTAAACCAGCCCCCCACAGTACATAACAACAGGGGGAGAAAAAAAGGTCTGTTTGTTTTTATTAATATTAAAGATTTTTATTCAATAAAGAATGTCACTGACAAAGTTAACAGACAGATAACATATTGGAGGAAAGTATTTACAATGTCCCAAAATAAGGAATTACTATCTGGAATACATAATGAACTCTTGAAAATCAACAAGTAAATGAATAGGGAAATTGACAAAGATTACAATGTGGCAAGAAGTAGAAATCTATGTAACAGAAAGAAAAGGAAAAAGAGAAAAAACAAAAAGAATTTAAAAATCCATAAAATTACAAAATCATATGAAACTGATTGATGCCAAGAGCTGGAAGGAGTACAAAGATGCAGGAACCCCTGGCACTGCTGGTTGAAGTTTGCTGTCAGACTGAGTTATATGTAACCCATGACCCAACAATCTCACTCCAAAGCATATGGTCCAGAAAAGTTTGCTCACCCCTCACCTCCACCCCACATCTCTGCGGGGAAGTGTGTGAGAATGTTCACTGCAGCATTACTTCCAGTAGTGGGAAATTGATGGCAATCTAAGTATTTCTCACAGGAAAATGCACACTATGGAATACTTTTCAGAAGTTAGGGGCAATGGGCAGGAGATTCACACAGCATCAGTAGATCTTAAAAACACAGTAGTGAGTGAAAAAGAGTGAAACAGACAACGTATAGCTGGGATTTACCTTATTATCCAACCTCACATTTTTTGTGCTTTATATTTTCTGTTTAGAGCTTTTATATTTCCTATAATTATGGATATTACTGGATTTAAATCTACTGCCTTGCTCTTTTTTATTTTGCACTTCTATATTTTTGCTTCTGTATTTTCCTATTTGTTTTATGTTCTTTTCTCCCTCTTCTGACCTTTTAAAAATTATTTATTTCTATGATTGCATTTTACCCATACTATTACTTAATTAGTTGTATTGGTTTCTTTTTTTTTTTTTTTTTTTAAAGATTTTATTTATTCATTTGACACACAGAGAGAGATTACAAGTAGGCAGAGAGGCAGGCAGAGAGAGAGGAGAGAGGAGGAAGCAGGCTCCCCGCTGAGCAGAGAGCCCGATGTGGGCCTCGATCCCAGGACCCTGGGATCATGACCTGAGCCGAAGGCAGCGGCTTTAACCCACTGAGCCACCCAGGCGCCCTGTATTGGTTTCTTAATTCCCATTACAACAAAGTACTACAAACTTAGTGGCCTAACACATCATACATTTATTTTCCTATTTATCTGGAGTTCCAAAGTCTAAAATCAAAGTCTAAAATCCTTTTGGCAGGGCTGCATTCCTTCAGAAGACCTCTGCTTCCTTGACTTCTTCAGTTTTAGAGATGACCTACATTTCTTGTCTTGTGCTTACATACCTACTACTGACTCTGATCTGCCTTTTTTTCTTTTAACAACTCATATGTTTACATCAGGCCTTCTTGGGTAATCCAGAATAACCTCCCCATCTCTAGATTTTAGCATAATCGCATCTTCAAAATCCCTTTTGCCACACAAGACACATTGTTGCTTTAAAGTTTTTAATATAAATTTTTTTATGAAAGTCTGTCTTGAAATAGTATGATACCATTTTATGGTGTAAGAAGTTTGCACCAGTATAAATTTTGAATCCATTTCCTCCTTCCCATTTTTTTTTGCTTCTCTTATTGTGCATTTCACTTCTCCCTATGTTATAAACGCCACAATATATTGTTACTATTTTGTATTAAGCACTCACTTATCTTTTTATATTTGCCTACTTAAAAGTGGGGAAAATAATACCTTTTATATTAACCTGCATTTTTTACTATTTCTGGTACTCTTCTTTATATAGATCCAAATTTACATTTGTGTTACACTCTTTCTGCCTGAAGAAGTTCCTTTAACATTTCTTGTAATGCAAATCTACTGCCAATGAACTTTTTTAGCTTTTCTCTGTCTAAAAACGTCTTTATTTTGCCTTCTCATCTGTAAAACATTTTTGCTGGGCATAAAATTCTGTGTTAATAGTTTTGTTCTATGTGGTCTTGTCAGTACTTTAAAGATGTCACTCCATTGTTTCCTGGCTGGTATAACTAATGATGAGTCTTCTGTGGGTAATATCTTTGTTCCTTTTCTTATATTTTTTTGTTCTTCAAGATTTTCACTTTCTGCTTGGCTTTCCAAAGTTTAACTAGGATGTGCCTACATCTTGTTTACATTTTTGTTTGGTTTACATGTGTGTGTGTATGTGTGTGTGTGTGTGTATGTAGATATATATATATATCTACATACACACACACACACATACACACACACACAAATTTGTATTTATGTGTGTGTATGTGTGTGTAGATATATATATATACATATATATATATTTTTTTTTTTTTTAATTTGTCCTGCTTGGTGTTCTCTTACCTTTTTGGATCTGTGGTTTGTTGTATTTGATTAGTTTGCAAAATTTGTAGCCTATATCTTTTTTTTTTTAAGGTTATTTATTTATTTATTTGACAGAGAGAGAGATCACAAGTAGGCAGAGAGGCAGGCAGAGGGAGAGGAGGAAGCAGGCTCCCTGCTCAGCAGGGAGCCAGATGAGGGACTCGATCCCAGGACCTGAGATCATGACCTGAGCCGAAGGCGGAGGCTTTAACCCACTGAGCCACCCAGGCGCCCTGTAGCCTATATCTCTTCAGATATATCCTCAACCTCCTAATTTTCTTCTTCTGGAACCTCACTTACCTAGGTGTTAAACTATTTATGCATGTCCCATAATTCTAGCATACTCTATTTTTTTTTTAACTCTTTTCTCTTTTGTTTCATTTTCTCTTTGCCTCTCTTTAGATCCAAGTCTATTGGTTCTTTCCTCAGCTGAGTCCAGTCTATTTATAAGGCTATCAAAGGGATTCTTGATACCCAAGGGTGTTTTTTAAATTGTACACATTTGTATTTGACATTTTTTATAATTTCCATCTCTGCTGAAATTCCCCATTTGTTCCTGCATCATGTCCATTTTTTTCCATTTGATTCTTTGCTATGTTACTCAGAGTAACTTCAAAGTCACTGTTTTAACATCTGAGTCATTTCTGAGTATGCTTCTGTTGGTTGCTTTATCTTTTGAGAATGGATCTTTTTTNGAGAGATTACAGGTAGGCAGAGAGGCAGGCAGAGAGAGAGGAGAGAGGAGGAAGCAGGTTCTCCGCTGAGCAGAGAGCCCGATGTGGGCCTCGATCCCAGGACCCTGGGATCATGACCTGAGCCGAAGGCAGCGGCTTTAACCCACTGAGCCACCCAGGCGCCCGAGAATGGATCTTTTTTCACCCTTGCTTTTCTTGCATGTCTCTTAATTGCAGTTGAATGCTAAACATCATGTTTCACAGAAATCAGTTGAATTGAAATAAATAATATTTATACCTAGAAGTGAGCATGTCTCTTCTGCTGTCCGGCTGCTAATGTGGAAGATTGAGTCAATCCATTCAGTAGGTGAGCAAACTGTAGATTTTGTGGTTGCTGTTATCTTCAAAGTACCACAAGTTTCAAACTTCTCCAATGATAAGTTTTTGTCATTTTATGCTTAGTGCGAAGCCTGGGATGGCCAAGGGATTTACTTTTTTGCTGCCTCCCCTACAATTTTCAGTAGATCCTAGATATCTATATCACATTGAGTGTCTTTCTCTACATTCCCAATTACTGGCCACACTCCTTTAAAACACAAACTGTGTTGCATTGTTACTGAGCAGTGAATCTCTATTCTCCTCGTCCAGATTTGGTCTCGAACAGAATCTTTGTGTCTGAGCTTTGGGTCTCTTCATCATTCCTGCCCCTTCTTCCCATAACAGCCAAACTCTGTCATCTATCTTTGACAGGTCTTGAGAAGGAAGGAGTTTTCTGCCCCCTCCCTCAAAAGTAGTTGACCCCTGGTTGGTATCAGTCAGTTCGATATCAATTTGGGGGATTAATGGAGGGATTTCCTGCCCTCTCTGCAAGGGGCAGACAGCTTTCGTTTCTACCCTTTCTCCACAGGCAATGAATCTTTGCCTGGCTGCTGAGGCAGAAAGGAGGGTTTCCTACCCTTCCTCCTGTGGTTTTGCTTGTATCCCTCCCAGCAGGTGGAGGAGCAGAAGGATTTGCTGCCTCTTTCTCAATGGCTTAGGGTTTTGCTTCTCATGAATGGGATCTGGGTAATAAGTGTTGTGTGTCTATCCCTCAGTGACAACCTCTTCTATGTGTGCCATCACAGGGAACTCACTCTGTTCTCCTGCCTTGCACCCATTTTTCTTATCAGTACCTAGTGGAAGCCCATGAAGCAGACTCTGTGAGTGAGTGAGTGAGAAGTACGTCCTCTCACCATTGTGAGAAAGGCTTTGTGTGGGGGGCTCTCAGTTATTCTAAACTGATGTGCTAGGCCACATTCAGCCTTTAAGATTTTATTATAATTTGGGCGATTATATATTACTCACTTCTCTGTCAGTCATCTCTTCCTCCCATAGCCAAAGGTGAGATACCCTATGGGTCCCATCTCTTATCAGAGGTGTTTGTCACTGCTTGGAGTTCAGTTTGTTTTGTTGTCTTGCCACCTCAGAGCTCTGATGAATTCAAGAAATTAGGATTTTATAGATTATCCACCATTTTCTTGCTGTTAAGATGGGAGTGATATTCTGTTGTGACTTTCTATATCTTAAGCCGAAGTGAAACTGTCAGTGGCTTTTTAAAAAGCATTTGGTAAGCAGTAGCCTCAAACACAGAGTATGTACATAGTTTATCTTTCAGGCAGAATAAAAATTTTAAAGCATATATTTTATCTTGTCCCTTTTCTGCTTAAAAGCTCTACAGTGGTTACTCAGTACACTTAAAACACAAATGTCATACCACAACCCATAATTCTCTTCATAATCTGCCTGCTGCCCACCTCAGCGCTCTTAGCTCATAACATTCTGCCTCTAGCTCTCTCTGATAAAGCCTATAACACAGGTAGCTCTTATTTTAATTTACTAGACTTCCTCCTGTTTTGGAGTTTTTTCACCTCTAGCTGGAATGCTCGCTCGCAAAATTTTGGTATGGTCAGCTGCTTCTTCATTCAGTTCACATCTGAAATGCCCACTCTCCCTCAGTTATTCCCTGATCTCAAATACCATATTTTTTTAGATATGACAACACTTTGACAATTTTTTGGTCTATTTCTATCACTCTCCAAAGAAAATAAACACAGTGAAAACACGGGAAATTTTCTGTAGTATTCACGTCAGTATTCTTAGCCCCCAGACCATTACTAGGTAGCTATTAGAACTGCAGTAGCTATGTACTGAAAGAAGGTTGGAGGAATGAATATCATAATTTGTGTGTGTGTGTGTGTGTTTGATATCACCAGAGCCTAGAACAATGACNAGCTATGTACTGAAAGAAGGTTGGAGGAATGAATATCATAATTTGTGTGTGTGTGTGTGTGTTTGATATCACCAGAGCCTAGAACAATGATTTGCATATAGGAAAAATTCAATAGATATTTATTCAGTGCAAAAACAGAAACAAAAATAAAAACAGGAATAGAGATCTCAATATGATATGGATTTAGTACGTTTAGCCCATTTTTTATAAAAATGATGTTTTACCTTTTTACTTTTCCAATATTTATTCTTTTGGTAGCACCATCTCTTCCAGAGCCATCCTTTTCTTTTTTTTAACATAAACTTTTATGTTCTCTCACATGGTAAATGATTAAAATAGCAAAAGTGATTCCCATTCTAGGGAAAGGGATGCTTTACAAAGAACNCGGGCCTCGATCCCAGGACCCTGGGATCATGACCTGAGCCGAAGGCAGCAGCTTTAACCCACTGAGCCACCCAGGCGCCCTCTTTTTTTTAACATAAACTTTTATGTTCTTCTCTCACATGGTAAGTGATTAAAATAGCAAAAGTGATTCCCATTCTAGGGAAAGGGATGCTTTACAAAGAACAACAGCTTCAAGTGAAAGGATAAACTGAACACATGGAATTTCAAGTTCTAGTTAATGCCGAAGATAGAGGAATTTATGCCCTGACTCACAGACACCACACACATTCAGTCTTCCTCTAGGAGCAGCAGAGCCCTGGTCTCAGACATGTCAAGTGGGTACAGTTTTAACAAGTACATTCTGAAGACCAGATCTTGTTAGACTATCTTTAGGTTTAACTTTCAATAAAGGAAGAATAAAGTCTTTTATTTCCTTGCCGGGCTGTTGGTCT
>LNAC01000872.1:270017-331825 GCA_002007465.1 Ailurus styani | reverse complement strand
CAATGTGGTAACAATGCAGTCACAAATCATTTTGTATTGCAGTTGTCCAGAGAATTCAATCAGATTTTTTTTTATCCTTCTCCAAATAAATGACCAATTCTTTAAGGATAATCAAGGGAGAGAGAAAAGCAACTCTGTTCCATTGTTTCTAGTTTGCAAATAAAAAAAAAAAAACTTATGTAACATGGAAATCTATTATTAACTTTTCCGAGTCAATGTGACTAATTACTTCAAACTTCCTTTTTAAGACTGTAGTTTTTCTATATTTTTGCATGTTATAATCTTCTAATCTCTTTATACCACTTCTCCATCATAATTGTAATCCAGTTTAAATAAACAGATGAGACTTATAAAGATGGATTTTATTAAATTATTAAGCTGCTTTACTTTACAATTTGAGGGAGGAGATTTTAGCAGAATTTTTGCAGAGCTAAGAAAATTGTTAATATTGCCCTGATAAGAAACAATATAATACAAACAGCCATTTTATATTTGCCATTGTTTCTTCTTAATTATATTCACAGAGAAGTTGTATTGTCTTGTTTTAAGTCTTAAATATGTATGTATTTAGGACTCATTTAAGCACTAGAGCACTGCTAAAATTCTGATTTAAAATATCTAAANTACTTTACAATTTGAGGGAGGAGATTTTAGCAGAATTTTTGCAGAGCTAAGAAAATTGTTAATATTGCCCTGATAAGAAACAATATAATACAAACAGCCATTTTATATTTGCCATTGTTTCTTCTTAATTATATTCACAGAGAAGTTGTATTGTCTTGTTTTAAGTCTTAAATATGTATGTATTTAAGACTCATTTAAGCACTAGAGCACTGCTAAAATTCTGATTTAAAATATCTAAATTTCTGATCACATAACAAAACCTCAAATATTTGGCACCTATACAATTGGCACCTTCCAACAAATGGAATTCCAGCTAAAGCAAAATTACAGGCAGAAGTTAGGAAGAGCTATTGAGAAAAGCCAAAGGCATTGAGTTCAAAGAAATGCCATGATTGGTCAGGTCTCTGCAAGATCAAAGNGGCAGAAGTTAGGAAGAGCTATTGAGAAAAGCCAAAGGCATTGAGTTCAAAGAAATGCCATGGTTGGTCAGGTCTCTGCAAGATCAAAGTTCTGGGATTGGTTGGAAAGATAAGCATGTAACTTAGCGTACTGTGGCTGGTATGGTCACAGTGCAAATAAGTGTTGAAGCTGAGACAAAGAAGGAGAACGCAATGAGACAGCAAAACGAAAGGCAGCAGGAGGAAGATAATACTACAGGAGGGGAACAAGGGCCAAGGTACAACTGGTGTAAGATGCACCAGTAGGAAAAAGAGGAAAAAAAACAAGAGGGGTAAGAAGGAAGCAGGAAGACTATGGTGTGGAAAAGAGGAAAAAACTATGGGAGCTCTAAACCAAGAAAAAAAGGAGTCTTATCCAGAACATCCTATTATGTTACAATGCCTGAAAGTTAAGAAGTAACTGTATTTAATTTGTATTAGCCCAAGTTAGCAAAAAGAAATATTTATTTTGACAAGCAAAACTCAAATTGCCTACTCAGTTGCAAGATACTTTTTCCACATAGATTATCCCAGTGATCCTTAGGAGGGCTCTGTTAGTCACTGTTATCATGACTGAGTTTATAGATTAGAAATCTGAGCCATAGATATTTTAAGTAACTGGCCAAGACATTAGCGTGTAGAATGAGAAATTGGGTTAATAGATAGCTGACCTCAAAGACCATGGTTCAATTATGTCATTTTGCTCCTATCTTTGTTTATATCTTATCATTGATGACATTAATATAGCTAAACTTCCTTCTAGTTAATTCTCTCAAATTCTATGTGTAATAAAAACAACTATCTTTACCCTTGGTAATACCTCTTTTCTTGCCTCACATAGTACCAGGTTAGTAAGACTCCTTGCTTGTTAACAGTCTTGGCTTTCATTCTGGGCTCATTTCCTTGATGAGGGAATCCCTGTTGATTTTGGCCAACAAGTAAAAATTGAAGTCCTCTTACCATTAACCCAGTTCTGGGGCTCTCTGAAACTATAGGTGAATGTAAAACTCTCATGTCACACCTAAACACTCTGATTGCAACTTTATGGTAAATGTCATGGCTCTTGATGATACTTGTCACAGAAATTGACCTTTTAATGCCCACATCATATTACTCTGGCCATTTAGCTAACTTAGGTCTTTTATCATGGCTTCCTTAAAATTTTGTGACACCAAAATTGCTAATTGAAATGGCTAGCAGTAGATTTACAAAAACTGATTTTCGTTGGGTTGATTTGGATAGATTTCAGGGACTTAGTATTTGTGTTTAAGGTTCGGTACATAAATAAAAGTGTATTTTTTTGAAATTAGAAAGATCATTTTATTTTCACATTTTCTTTTTATTTATAATGAAAGTCCTTGCTCCAGATTTCCTCCTTCATTCTGTATTAGAAAGTTACCTTGAAAGCAATGGTTGCTGGGAGTGGAAAGGGAAAATTGGATATGGAACAAAACATACTTAAAACAAATATTAAAGAAATGGAAGACGAAGCTGTTTAGTGTCTCAGAGACAACATCAAGACTAAGATTTCCCTGTTCCATATATAATTTCTTTGAAAGGTGTTAAGCCTGTCGAAACAATTAGAACTATTCTTCAATATACAGTATAATCAAACAAGCCAAATAACCATGAGAAATGCATCACACTATGATATCAATAGTGTGAAAAGATTTATTTCATTTTATTCAATCCGTTTAGTTTTTTATGGAAAAGTAGCATGCTAGGGTGGTCGATACTAAGTAGATATACTTTAGCTTTATATATATAATCAGTGAGTCATGTAATTTCTCAGAGGCAATCAGACAATTGAGAAGAAGATCCAAGAGCAAAACCTAGCACTTTTAATCTCTAGTTATATTTTTCCCATTGTTTCTGAGAAGATAAGAGAAAGCATTTCTGTATATAAACAGGAGTTAGGTGGTGTACATACTATTTATTTAATAAGTATTTTCAAAACAATGGTAGTTGCATGTTGCCGTGAGCCCTGGTTTTATTGCTTATTCGTATCTGACATCTAAATCTTGTGATGGAAGCCAAGTGTAAGTGAGATCAGGATATCTTGGCAAACTGAAAAATTTCCATAGAGTTTATTCTGATATCAATACATACTCTCTTTAGAGATAGAAATGATAGTTACCTGGAATTTGAGCTCCCTATAAAAGGCTCACTGGAAGAAAAAAAGTGGTGTAAACAGAGGAAACCACAGCATGATCACATATGACCCAGAGTCTGGAGTTGTGTGAATTTATATGGAAAAACTTGCAGCTTTGTTTTCATACACATCTAACTAAAATTTAGCATTTTCTTTAATTATGAATGTAGCACCAACCACGGTAATATTAGTAGTACCTTGTTACCAATATTAATTAGATATTTCATGTTACATTACAGCTTGTGCAGACATTTCAAAATTTTATTTATACAAAATCTTGTTATTTAATGTATCAATCACACATTTAAAATATTCACATAATTATATTTTCATATACTAGTTCTCCTTTTTAATTCTCTACATTGTATTTTATGCATTTAATGTTAGTTTGAGAGGTCTCCACAGACTGGCAAAATGATCCGTTGCTAAGAAATTTCGAGAACTTCTGATCTAGTCTAGCTGCCCTAATCCAACACCATCTAATCCACTCCTGGTAACTATTATCTTCCTAACTGGTTTTTCTCCCTCAATTCTTGCTATCTTGCTACTGGGAGATCTAATCTGTACTCAAATGCAAGGGTTGTCTTTGAATGTGTAAATACCATTTTACTCTCCCTTTCAAAACCTCCAGATGCTTTACCAGTCCATTTAGGCTCGAATCCAAATTCCATACCTTAGTCTAAATACCATGTCTCTAGTTTCTTCTTTTTTCTCTGACCTAACCACTTCCCACACTCGCCTTTACTCATCCTGCTTATCGTGCTTTCTTGTGGTTCTATCACAGCAAGTCCATATGTTTAGTTCAGTGGTTTGGAATTCTCTCCTCCAACTCCATCCCACACCACATCTTTGCTAGGCTTTTCCTTCCCCATCAGGTGAGATGATTCCTGACAAAAGTAGTGCTTTCCTCTCCAAGTCAGTCACATCATCTTTATTGTTTGTTTCAGAGTTGTTACCACTATCATGTTTATCTTCTGTCTTTCCTTTGCCAGAGTGTAAGTTCCAAGAGGGCAAAGACTCTGGCTGGCTCACTACTTTAAATCCTGTGGCACAGAGTGGGCACCCAATAAATATTTTTGCCTGAGTGAATGAGGCCCATAGTTTTATTGATGAGGAAACCAGGGCACAGAATGCTTAATTACTTTCCTTATGATTTCATACAGTAATATAGACACTGAAAGCATCTGTAATTAAACTTTTAATAACCTTTTGGCATTTTATTTTTGAAATCAGTTAACAAATCCACCCATTATTGAAAAATGTAATTTTTCTTATATCGAATTAGTTTTTTGAGGTTTGTCATATTCCTTCCTAAAAAGATAAATCATCTAAGCACAAAGTGTAGATTCCTTTTACAGCACTGAGTAACTTGCTCTAAAAGTATACCTTGAAGTCCTAATTTTTGGAAGTATATCTTCTTAACATCTCTCTTGTTCCTTGGATGGTCTTTATACAACAGTGCCCCTCTATGTTCAACCAACATATAGTCCACCTAATACTTCTTAGGGTATTTAGCCTATAGTTAATTTTTTTTAATTGTTATTATTATTTGCCCCAGGGGTACAGGTCTGTGAATCATCAGGCTTACACCTTTCACACCACTCACCACAGCACAAACCCTCCCCATGTCCATGCCATAGTTAATTTTTTAACGTAATTATATATTACAATAAATAACTTAATTTCAAGATCACTGACTCATTTGGTTGCCAGGCTTTGGGAAATGTATGAATGTGGGTTAAATGTCATATTTGATTAGCTTTCAGTTCATAGTGATTTATAGAAATAAGAATTTCCTCTACATAGAAAGAATCTAGTCTAGTAGATCTAGTTTGCTTATTTTCTTGAAATAGTTGAGCATCCACTGATACAAATAAACAATCTAGTTGAAAACAGGACCTTGGCTGGTCTTTAAGAACCAGCTGAACTAATAAACCAACTTGTCAGTGCTGTTCTCCCCAGAGCGTTCTTTTCCTTTGATGCTGCTAACCTGTAGGTACTCTCATTTATTATAGGATTTGCATTTGTGATACTAGTCAAATCATCTGAAAACCTAGATGTTTGGGACAAAGCAATAAACAGATGACCTAAGTGGGATTAAACTTTTACAAAAGAGCTTTCTCAGCTTTAGTCCCAGAATCTGTCGGTGTTCAGCCCAGCGGTGTGATCAAAGCCAGATATGTCTGGAACAGAGTAAAGACAAATTTGACTGCCTTGCAGAATAGGAAATAAGTAAGTGAGGCAGGTATGTGGAATTCTCATGGAAGCAGTGATGTTTATGTTTCGTGTTATGAAAATAGTGAGAGTGAATCTGGATGGTAAAAAACCGAGTCATGCCAGACCACTTGAGTCAGCTATGTACGTGCCTGCTAGGGAGTTTTCCTTTGTTCTTTTTCGAGGTGGCACTTGGCTTATTTTAATGGCTTTTCCTTGCATGGGATAATCACCAGCTATGTGATTAACCATGTCTAGTTAAGTTATTTCATCACATCAAAAGTAGTGTAAAATAGCTTTTCTGTTGACTGGGAAGCTGAGTTTGGTGGCTATGGAAGTACCAGACATCAAAGAGCTCTGTTATCCACAGACTGCATGGAAACAGGCCAGCAACATTGCAAATTTCCCCTCTACTGCTCTTTCCCTTCAGTGGAATCATCACCCACTAGACTGGAGGGAAGGAGGTAATTTTTATAATAATCCATTCTTGCACTCTCTATCCAAATAGGAAGGATGGTGACCAGCTGTTTTGTCTCCACCAAAGACAGATAAAGGGGGGAGGGGAAATGTTGAGATTGTAGCAGGAAGACACCACTGTGTCCTGGCTAGAAAAAAAACACTGCAGAGGCTTCTCATTTTAGCTTTTACGTCTAGCCAGTCGTTCAGTTATGGCTAAGCTGTTTAATTTCTCTTAGGCATTTATAAAAGGCTAGGACTAATTTAGTCTGAAAAGTGCTTTGGGGCACTAAATCATATGTCATTTTATAACCTAAACTTGAAACAAGAAAATGAGAGATATCCAAATTTCAGCCTCAGAAAAATTTCAATGGAGGAAACATTAACTATATTATGATATGTCTCGATTTCTTTAAGTGAGATGATTCTGACAGGTGAGGAAGTCTTCACCTTGAGGGGATGCCTGGAAATTGTATTTTCTCACAAATATCTAGTTTATCAGCAGTAATTATATTCTGATGGTAGCTTCCAAGTCACCACTATGGGATAAAAGCAAGATGTTAACATCATTGTAGAATTTCTGAGAACCCAACATGCTCTGTTTAGTTTACATAGTGTCGAGAAAATAGTATCATGCAACAAATGAAATTAGTATTTGTATGTTATTCTTCCTTTGCTCTCATGAAAATATGGCATCTAAATTCTAAAGAATTTAATATTAAGTCCATAAAAAGCTAGTCTGATTCCCCATCTTTTTTCTTTCTTGCTATGTCATATAAGAATGGTTGAAATAAACCTTTCTTCACTTATTAATAACATCTATGTACCAAAAACACATTTAAAATGATTCCTTGATTAGTTACATTTGTGTTGTAAGAAGCTTTCCTGACTGCAATGGCCAAGGACAAGAGAAGTCACAGAGAATAATATTGTACTTACATGCCTAATGGTGGCAACCCAAGCCCCTGTTCATTAAATTTATACCAAAATTTTAATTTTAACCCATTGTTTTCACACAGCTTTGAAAAGTTGCAAAGAATCCCACCTACCTTTGACTTCTCATCTTCATTTTAAAATTCAACTCTTCATCTGGCTACTGACATGAAAATGCCCTTCTCTAAAATCCTTCAAGAACAGCATGAGCAGTTCACTTGAAAAGCAGATGTAGCAAGTCAAATGAATATGACTAGGTGGCAGGTGAATCCTGAGAGGAGGAGATATATGCAGAATTTGACAGCCCCTGGGATGCCCACTATATATAAACACAGAGGGGGCAATGTTTTTGGGTAGGTGAAGCAACGAAGGGGCTCGGTGGTGGTGGTTGTTATACCTATTTTATTGTTGGTTTAATAGTATCACATCCAAACATATATTTAAATAGCCATTTTTAACTTAAGAGCTTTCCTTATTCTCTAAGTGTCAATACTTCATCGTATAGAATGGGGCTAAAAATATTTACCCCAAAGGGTTTTCATTAGACTTAAAAAGATAATATGCTCAAAATACTTGGCACGTTTGAGACATTCAATAAATGGTAGCTTCTATTTTTATCTCTAAGCCATGGTATAAGTACTTGGTACCTCATTTGTCAAGAGTTCGTTGCTTTTTTAAAGTTCTGTTTAGAATAGTGTAAGAACAGGAAAGTTACCCTACTGATCAAAAAGAAAAATGGCACACTTTATCATCTATAATTTAATGCTTATGAAAATGGATTGGCAAAACTAGGGACTTAAATTGCAAAGATATTTAATTGGGTCATAATCCAGTATAATCAACAGCTGAGAAAACTATTATCAGACAACCAAGATGTGAATTTTTACTTTGTTAAAGACCTGTCTCAGGTCTCAGGTCTCAGGTCTCATTCCTTTAGGAAATGGCCATCATTCCATAGATCCGTAAATCAAGTTGACTAGCTATATTCATTAGTTATGACAGATAATTGTATCTAACACCATCCTCACGATTGCTTTACAAAGTAATCTTCCTGATTTGTTCTGCAAGTTCTATGAAATTTAAGATAATGTTTTGTTAATGAATCATGGAAGCATTATTTCTTAATGTAAGAGGGATAAAGGATTCCAATTTGAAAATATATCCAAATAAGAATTTTAAAATGTTATTTCTAGCTTTCTCTTCTGTTTTTGGTAGTTGGATCCTAGTAACCTTTTGCTCAGAGAGAGAAGCAGTTTGGAGGGGTTGAGACAGAGCAGAATTGCTGAAGGATTTGGGGGATTTTTAGGAGTAAGGTAAAAGAAGTCTTAGTTGTCAGTGAGGCCAGAGAGACTCAGGAGAAGAAATATGCTGGTTGTGCTAGGAGTTCAGTTATTCCGTCTCATATAATCCTCACATCTTGCAGAAGATGAAAGGGACACTCAAGCAGCTAAGTAACTTGCTGGTGGGAAATGGCTGCCAGGATTCAATCCCAGGAGTGTTTGACTTCAAAGCCTGTATTTTTTCCTCTAGATCATTCTTGCACTTATACTTTTTAAAGAATTTCTTACTTTAAATGTATTTAGCTCTGCATTTTTAGATATGTTTGTATCCCTGGAAACCAAATGACAGAGGGTTTGTCTTTTTGAGGGTACCGTTTTATTCCGAGACATCAGGGGAGAACCCTGCTCATACATTACTGTCACAAGTCTTTGGCAGGTATGCCAAGTTATCTTCCTTTTCCTGAAGCACAGGGGGGAAAACAAAAGGCTGTGGCAGGTTAAACAGAGGCAAGAGAGCCAGAAAAGAGAAGGCAACTGTCGGAAGCTGGGTAAGACTGGCAAATGAGAAGAATTACATCGCAGTTGAACAGAGAGTTGAAAGAACATAAATTGATGCTAATAAGAAGTAGAGACTAGCAGGGGTTATTAGACCCTTAGTACTTTTTAAAAGTCAATCATATTTTGATCATTTGGTGGAGGGAATTGTTGTAAAATGGTCCCTCAGTGGTTCTGTGAGTGAGGCGCGTCTCACTTGCTGGAGAGTGTTGGCTTACATTGACGTATGAGGACGTGAGGCATCTCACCATTGCCCTTATTCTTGACTCACTGAAGAAGCCAATCCAAAAAGTCTTGTCAGCTGTACCAAGTATCTTTTTCCACCATCCTGCTACATAGCCAACCGCCTCAAAACTCAGTGATGCGAAACAATAAACACTGATTTGGTTCACAAATCTGTGGGTTAATTGGATGATTTTACATATCTTGTGGGAGTTCTACACGTAGCATGGGGGATGGCTGGCTTTTGCCTGCACTAGGACAGCCTTGCTTGGAATGACTGCTGTGGCTTGGCTTTGTCCCTCGCGTCTTTCATTGTCAGGCAGGCATGCTCTCACAATAAAGGCAAAATGCAGAAGTGGGAAAACCTCATCATACAAGCATTTCCCGAGTTTCTGCTTGTGTCATGTTTGCTGATATTCCATTGGCCAAAGTGATTCACATGGCCAGAGCCAGAGTGGGAGGGTTCTGCATGGAAACATAGCCAGGACCAGAGAGGGGGAGGCATCCAAGTCACTGACATAACCTGCCTGCCTCACGAACTTTGTCTATACATTAGAGGTTTCTGCTGAGGACACGAACAAACAAACGAACAAACAAAAAACAAGCAAACACAACAACAAAAAAAGAGGAAGAAGAACACATATATTTAGAGGAAACACATGCAAAACAAGGATTTCCAAAACCACATTAGCTATGTTATTAGCAGGGGCCCTGTAATTAATTTTTGAGTTTTTCTTAACATAAAAGGGAGGAAGGCTGAGTTGCTCTGACTTTAAAGTCAGTTAGCGGTATTTACTTTTATTGTGGTTACTGACATATTTGGACATTTTTCTATCATCAAGTATTACGGCCTCACATTTTTGTTAAGTCATTTTCTTTTTCTTGATGAACTTTTTAATGTTTCCTATCTTTTCCATCTCAAGTTTGGAAAGAATACAGTCTATTTACTTGATTTTATTAAAGTAAAATTTTTAGCAACCATGCTTAACAATATTTCAACCAAGATAGAATTAAACAAACCACATCATTCTCCTTAATAAGTTCTCATCAGTCTCCTTCATCTCCCTTGTGAATTCATCTTCACAATGTTATCGCTTTTATTGTCTAAAATTTAACATTGTGTTTTTAAATTTTCAAAGGTTTTTATTTTCAGTCAGTACTGGTTTACCTTTATTTTTTAAACTTGCCTATTTAAAGTGTTTCAATAGTTTGCAATTATATTAGTAATTTAAAATATTTCCTCAAAATTTTTAAAGTAGAAAATATGAATATGGTTAAAGGGTAACACAAATAATGGCATACAATTTAAAAGCTCCAAAAAAGTATACAGTGAAAAGATTATGCTCCATTCTCTGCTGTGAACCCAAGCCCCATTCCAGAAGCAATTAGCATTTGTATATATTCCTATATATTTTATGCAAATACAAGTGTACATACATATTTATGTGTGTGTATGTATACTCACTTTTTATTTTGATTCAAAGTAACTGTCATATGCAATGTTTGAGTCTTGAGCAGCCCTTTTCATAATACTACTTTACATTTTTACTCTGCAATATTGCTTCCTCCTTAAATTATGATGACACAGTTTTCTGGTAGCACATTTCAAAGTAGCATATAAAATTAGCTCATTCTTTTGATTGGCTACTCAGTGTTCCATTATAATGATACACCATATTTTATTTAACAAAATACCCTATTAATGACTTCTTCATTTGTTTCCTGTCTTAAACTCATAGACCGCAATGTATTATCTCTGCCCCGATGGTATCTTACCAGACTTTCTGATCTTTGCCAATTTGATGAGTGAAATTTGGAGCTTCATAGTTTTCATTTGCATTTTTAATATGGCTAATACTAAGTAACTTTTCATATTTTTAAAAGATTTTATTTATTTGACACAGAGAGAGAGGTCAGATCACAAGTAGGCAGAGAGGCAGGCAGAGAGAGAGGAGGAAGCAGGCTTCCTGCTGAGCCAGGAGCCCAATGCAGGCCTCGATCCCAGGACCCTGAGATCATGACCTGAGCTGAAGGCAGAGGCCTTAACCCACTGAGCCACCCAGGTGCCCAACTTTTCATATTTTAATATGCCTAAGAGCTAGCTGCATTTCCTTTTTTTAAATGTTTTTTTCATTCTTTGCCCATTTTAATATTGGGTTATTGGTCTTATTAACTATAAATGGTGATTATTGACTAATAATAAAATCAGTTAGCCATTTTCTGTAATAAAAATAACAACATTATTTTTCATTTTAACCTGTGTCTTTGGCCTTTGCTTTTACATGCNATAAATGGTGATTATTGACTAATAATAAAATCAGTTAGCCATTTTCTGTAATAAAAATAACATTATTTTTCATTTTAACCTGTGTCTTTGGCCTTTGCTTTTACATGCTTGGTAATAAATTTTTTTAAACTTTAAGTAGTAAAATTGATCAGTATAATTCATAGTAATTTCTATATTTTTGTGTCATATTTAGAAAGGCTCTACCCATTTAAAATTATTTTTTAATCTTTGTTTTTTATAGCAAATTTATACTTTACTTTTTCATAAATATTTGACCTATCTGAACTTTTTGTGGTATAAAATGTAAGACAGAGATCTAACCTTTTTCCTCCAGTTATAATAATGTATTAACTAATCCATTTTTTCTTTTTTTTCTTAAAGATTTTATTTATTTATTTGACAGAGTGATCACAAGTAGGCAGAGAGGCAGGCAGAGAGAGGGGGAAGCAGGCTCCCTGCTGAGCAGAGAGCCTGATGTGGGGCTTGATCCCAGGACCCTGAGATCATGACTTGAGCCGAAGGCAGAGGCTTTAACCCACTGAGCCACCCAGGCACCCCTAATCCATTTTTTCTGGATGGATGTGAAATTCTACCATTATTAAACATACACAGAGTTTTCTTCATGGATTTTTAATTTTTTTTCCACTAATCTGTTATTGGCAAACACCTCATATCCTCACTTTTATTTATTTATTTTCCTAAATATTCACTTTACCTTCTNACTTTTATGGTCTAAGAGCACCTTGAATGCATTTCTTCCCTGGGAGCCCTCTCAAATGATGACCGTTTTTATCCCACCATCACTTTTAATTCTGTGGGGCAGGGACTCTCCATCTTTCCATTGCCACCATGCTGACTGGTTTTACTTTACATTTGTGACCACTCTCCTCACATTCTTTAGTGCTACCTGGGGTTCATACCTGCTTTTGTCTTTTCAGGCTTCCAATAACTTCTACACTATCCAGACTCTCATACCATGACCTTGTTTTGTGTCCCACACAAAACAGAAGCAATCATAAGAGAACTTCTGTGCCAGAGCCCTATCTATCCTTTGAAGGCATCTATGCCCATACACTCCCTTCTCTTCTGCTACTATGGAAGCATTGTCTGTGTTCTTTTCCCAGGAAAACCCCTAAATTATGCATCTAATCCAGTGCCTTCCAGATGCTAAGAATAATGTTCAGTCATTATTCTTGCTATTACTTACCTCATCTGTGTTTTCCTTCCAGTGGATTATTTCCATCAGTGTAAACATTCTATAAAATCTCCAATCTCAAAAAAGAAAAAAAATATTCTTTTTTTTTTTTTTAAGATTTTATTTATTTATTTGACACAGAGAGAGAGACCACAAGTAGGCAGAGAGGCAGGCAGAGAGGAGGAAGCAGGCTCCCTGCTGAGCAGAGAGCCCGATGTGGGCCTCGATCCCAGGACACTGAGATCATGACCTGAGCCGAAAGCAGAGGCTTTAACCCACTGAGCCACCCAGGCGCCCAAGAAAAAAAAATATTCTTAATCCCACACCCTCTGCCTCCAGCTAAAGCCACAAATATCTTTTTTCATTGACAGCAAAACTCCTCAAAAGGGTAGTCTGTACTTGCTAACTATAATTTGTCTCCTCCTATTCTAGATAGAATGCTCTGAGTCAAGATTTTACTCCCCTAACTCTATGGAATATTCTTTTCAAAGTCACCCATAGGTTCCACATTGTTGAGTAGAGACGCCTGTTCTCAGTCTGCATACAACTTGATTCCCATAATCATTACCTGCTCCCTGAAATATATTCTTCCACTGGCCTCTGCAATGACTTCTGACACCAACTATTCAGAGTTGAGCCAGACATTACAGGCACGGTCCTCCATCCATCCTTCCATGGATTTTTACCTTTGGGAACTCTCCCTGGTTCTCATGGGGAAGAGTCAAAAAGGTCCCTTCATGGCTCTGATGGGAGGAGGGGAAGAGTAATCTCTGTGAAATTCACACAGAGCACTCTTTAACAAAGACCTGCTCTCCAAGGAAAAAAGACTTGTCCAGAATTCGATCTCATTTGCGACAGGCAGCATTTCCACTCTAGTCCTTTCTAGTCTTCCAGGCTTGTCTGAGGGCCTGGAGTGGGGAGGAGGAGACTAAGAAATACTTGTGAAGCTCACAATGCAGGGACACAGGCACAGTAAAAAACTGAGATTTAATCATAAGACTATAAAACACTTTCCCCTCCCACATACATCTTACCACCACACAAACAAGGCCCCAGCATGAGCAGCGGATTTCAGCAGATCTACAGTGAATGTACTCCTTAAAGAGTACTTTGTGAAGACCAAAGTTAACAAGAGACAAAAACAAAGATGCTAGAATTGAAGTCTCTAGCACCTACAGCCACAGCAAACATTAAACATAGCCAAATTCCTAGCAAGATTAACTAAATACACTAAAAGCCTATTGCTAAAGTTCCTATTACCCAATACAGTTGGGTATTATTCCTAACTATTGCTAAAGTTCCTATTATCCAATACAACACATCTGACTTTAAACAAAAAATTACAAGGCATGGCAAAGACAAGGAAAACCACAGTCTAAAGAGGCAAGATGAGCATCAGAACAAGACTCAGAAGACCAATGCTGTAATTATCAGACATGGAATTTAAGAAAACTGATATTTATTTATTAATATTAGTAATTAATTTGCTAAATGCTTTAATGAAAAAAGGTAGATCACATGCAAGAACAGAAGGGTAATGGAAGCAAGGAGATGCGGATCCTAAAAAGGAATCCAAAGATAATACTAGAATAAAAAACAGTGTAAGAGAAATGAAGAATGTTTTCTATGCACTCATCAGTAAACTGGACGTGGACAAAGAGTCAGTGAGCTTGAAGATAGGTCAATAGGAACTCCCCAAACCGAAATACACAAGAGAAAAAAAGAAATAATGAAATAAAAAAGAAGGGGGAGGAGCCCCACACATAACAGAACATCAAAAACCTATGAGAAAATTTGCAAAAAGTATAACTGGAATATCAGAAGGAGAAGAAAAGACAGAATGAAGCAGAAGAAATATGTGAAGTAATGGCTGAGAACATTCTAAAAGTAAATGACAGACTCCAAACCAGAGATCCATGAAATTCAGAAAGCCTTAAGTATGGTAAGTACAAAACAAAATCTGTATCTAAGCCTAGCATATTCAAATTGCAGAACCAAAGACAAAGAGAAAATCCTGAAAGAAGCTAGAGAAGGAAAATCACTGTACTACAAAGGAGCAAGGGTAAGAATTTCAGAGGAATTTTCTTCAGAAACCAAGCAAGCAAGAAAAGAATAGATAAAGCGTTGAAAGAAAAAGACTTTCTAACTAGAATTCTATATCTAGTGGAAATAATATTTAGTGAAATAAATCTTCAAAATGAAGGAAGAATAAAAATGATTGAGCTCTGTGTATTATCCATTCCCAGCTGCATTTATATGGCTTTTCACTTACTTATCTCAGGTTTTCCAGATAAATTAGTCAAATCACCTGTCATTGATTGTGTTTATCCTCAGCCCTATTTTTATCTTTTTCCAATTTTTCATAGCATTGTCAGAAAGTTTAAGAATGATAAATAATATTGGTGATGAAGAATATCTCCATTTTATTTGTACCTTCAGTAAGATTATTTTTAGTATTTACCAACTGATTATGATACTAGCTTTGACATTAAAAAATATATACTATAGTTCTTAGTATAAATATAGTTATATCTATATCTACATATGATTATCAGCTTTTCTTGATATACTTTATCTTTCAGATGATTGATAAAATAACTAGTAATTGTTATTCTTAATTTTGAGCAATGAGGAAGTTTTAGTCGAAAAAATGTGAAGATTGTGGAGGTGATAGCAACAATATAAAAAGAATAATAAAAGAAATGTGTAATTGCCATGGAAGGGATAATAATAGTTTCACATATCAAGAAATTGAAAAAAAAATATATATATATTAAAAGGGAAGAGAGCTGATAGTCCTTAAAATTAAGTTTCTACAAGTAATAACATATTATTCCATTGAGGAAATAAGGGGTACCAAAAACCAATAGGGCCAGACAGGAAGAGGGCCAGTTGCATTTGCAAAGGGCATGCATCAGAGAGAAAGGAAACGGAATAATCAAGGATAGGCATAGGACTTACATGTATGTTCAGATAGAATAAGGGAAAGTTCAGCTTTATCACTTGAGGCAGATGAGATAATGTTTATAAATGAGAGCTGGAAATCAGATACTCAATTAGAATTTTCCTTTTAAAATTCTCTATCAGACAAAAGGATTTTCAATCTACAATGGATGGAACATAGTTGATTGTGAAAACAGAAACAAAGGATACTTGAAGAAAATGGTGATAATTTTCTTGCTACTTTAAATTTATCCACTCATTTGTTTGCTAAAATATTTATTATGTTCCAGGCCATAAAAAGAATAAAAAGAAGTAAATCAGCAGAGAGACTGGTATGAGGAACATATCATTTATGAGAGATAAGTCCTGTCACTAAATAACTGTAACACGAGGCATCAAGTGATTAGTTCCAGAAGAGAGGAATTAAGGGTCATGGCAATTCAGAAGACTATTATCTATTTGGAAATAAGCAAATGTTTTATAAATGGAGTGGACAGCCTGGGGAATAACTAATATGGTAAATGAAAGAATCAGAACTCAAAATCGTAACTATCAATTCCATCAATATGCTGAGATTGCACTGTCAAAAATGTTCTGCCATAGGTTAAAATAATGTATCTACTTACATATAAATTAGAGGAGAATGCTTTAAAGCAATATACTTTCAGGATTTTAGACTATTAAAAACTCAACCCTAACTTTTTGTGATATAACTGACAAAAAGAATGGAAAGAAGGGAAGAAGGGATGAAGGATCAAAGGGACCAAGGAACTGAGTGGGGACAAAAGAAGATAGTGTAAGCTCAGGCTCTACTAGTAGACCTGTTGCATTCAGACAAAGGAGCTGCTTCTTCTAGGCTCTACACTGGCCAGCCCACATCTGGAATGATGTGGGCCACTACATTTTAAAAGTATTTACACACAAGTAGGGGTGCGTGGGGTGGGCTTAGTTGGTTAAGCATGCACTCTTGATTTCAGCTCAGGTCATGATCTCAGGGTCCTGGGATGGAGCCCCACATCACACTCCGTGCTTAGCAGAGACTCTTCTTGAGATTCTCTCTCTCCCTCTCCCTATGCCCCTGCTCCTTTTTTGCACTCTCTCTCTCTTTAAGTAAGTAAATCCTTTAAAAAATAAAAAGTATTTACACATGAGTACGTTTAGAAATGGGTGGCTAGGATAGAGAGATGTCTAGAAATCATACTATTTAAGAAATAAAGAACTGTGTTTTTAGAAAAAATTCTAGAAAAAAAATGAAGATGTGGGGATGAAAATATAGCTGTATTTAAGTACCAGAAAGACTGGCATGTAGGGGATCAATTTATTTTTTATAGTTCCAGCAGGAAAAAATGAAGATCAAGTTGCAGAGAGGCAGATTTCAACTTCCTATAAACATTTTCAGAAATAGATTGGCTATCCTGTGGAATAATGAGTGAGCTTATGCTGAAAATAACCAAATAAAATGTAGCCAACTCTTTCTTTTTTACTAGCACTATATCCTATTAGTTGCAAAATTCTGCAAATTCTATTAACTTTAATAAAATGAACTCTATCCATTTTCTTTCTAGAAACTCATCTGAGCTCCTCACTTTTCATCTGAATTACCTCTTACACCCCCTACTTCTTGTTTGAGTGCCACTCCCTAGCTCTATCAGCTCCCACACCACAGCTTGAGCCAACTTTCTAATATTACATCTGACACTAAACTCCTGCTTGTTGCACTTTATGGTCCTCAGGAAAATGTCTAAATTCCTTAGCTCTGCTTCATGATGTGTTCCATAAAGTCTTCGATCACAATTCCACTCCTAATGTATACAATTCAGCATGCTTTCTCCAGCCACACAGACATACTTTCAGATTTAATTTGTGCCATGCATTTGCCTTTATACACCTTGTTCCCTGTGCCTGGAATGACTTCTACTTATTTAATCAGGCTAATTTCCACCTGTTTTTCGAAAACAGTATCATTTTCTCAGGGAAGACTTTCCTGAACTCAGCCTAATTTTGATAATAAAATAAGTATGATCAAGTATCTACTGTATGTTGGAAAGATACAGGAGACTTCATTCCCTATCATGTCAATGCCTACATGCTATTATTTATATGTTTATTTTGTCATATTTATAGTATAAGTATTTTTATATCTTAAAAATTCTTGTTCTTGCTTTCCATCCAAATAAAATCCCCGTGGTCTCTAGAACCAGAGTCAAAGAGGAAGCAAGAGTGAGTGAAGTTTTCTGAGGGGAGGACATTCAGCTCAGCTTGCATATCCCAGAGCTGATCCTGAAAGTAGGCCTTCTTTACAAGGGGTCTGAAAAGAGCAGAAGTAAAATCCTTTATATCCCAGGCCTCATCCTCCCATTAGTCCTCAACACTGTGACCTAATCCATTGTACTCCTCTGGGGGCTTCTCAGAGATTTTATATTAATTTCCCAGATTCAGCAAAATATCACCCTCACCCCTGTGGCATCACCGGGTGAGTTACAAGCAAGGAGCCTTGAGTTGAGTTCTTCCTCCATCTTGCTGGGAAGTCTGGGTCTCCTTTTCCTCATGATTTTGAGAGTGTGTGTGTGTGTGTGATGTTAAATCATTTTCAGTGTTTTTTTTTTTTTCCAGATTGTCCATTGTTTTTAAATGATCTCAGCTCTCTAGATGTAAATTCTTGGCAAAAGTATTCTCTAACACTCTGCTGGTACTCAATAACTAGTGGCTCCACTTGGAAAATTGCAACCTGAGTGACCTTTTGTACTTGCTCTCTTCATAAACTCTGAGGGAAAACCCAAGAAAGTCATTGGGTCACCTGGATGTTATTCTCCAGGTATTCTACCACTTTTGTCCTTTTATACTACAGTTTTCCAAGTGAATTATCCAGATAGTAAAGTACAAGGTTTACTGCTTCCTCCCCAAATCTAGTATTTTGAAAGTGTATAGTTTCTACTTATTGCTGACAGTAACTCATTACCCAAAACTGTAGCAGGAAGCAGACATCAGATCATCTGAAAGTGACACTTCAGCAAGTGGAAAAGATAAGTATATTGATTCAGTCTTCAAGTTCTAGGCAAGTAATTCCAGATAGCTACCTCAAATAATTTTTCCCTTTCTCAAAAACAACAATAACCAAAAAGCTACCTTGTACTAAAGGCAAACATCAAGCTTTGTGAGAAAAGATTAACCAAGCATTTTAGAGGCGTCATTGTGAGGGCACTCTGCAAAATTAAGATCACATAAAACTCTAATAGCATCTATTAATTGCTCGAAGCCTATTAAGTCTTGCAGATCAGGGAGAGCAATACTATGCTCGCTAGCCACACTTGATAGGCTCCTCTGTCTGGCTCTTTTACAACTACCATCTCTTGCAAAATGCTTTGTTCCATCCTAAGAATTGAAGCACGAATAACTCTTTTTTTCTCCCCAGCTGAGTTTTGGCAAGTAGACGTTAAGTTACTTGCACGCTAGGGAGCAAAGCACTAATGAAAGCGTTTGAAAAGTAATGTACCTAAGGAAAAGGTAAATGATAACAACCGGTGCACAACTTTTTATGACTTGGGCCTTTAAAATGAAAAGCACTTTCTATAACAATAAATGTTCTGTGTTATACAATGTTGCAATAACACTAAATAATGGAACAGTAGTTGTAATTTCTCTGTGCTGCAACAAAACGTGTTCAGAATTGGAAAATTAAATTTTCTTTTTCCTTTTACTGTTCCAATTATGTGTGTATTAAGCTTTGACAGAGCCTTAAAAAATTATTGTCCAACTCCAACGATGAAGCGTTGAAGCCCTATTGACCCACAAGTCACTGTTAGATGTGTTTTGTCTTATTATTTGTTGTAGATGAGAATCTTATATAAGTGTATGGCCATTGAATGGAGAGTGAGGAATGACCTCAAGACTAACATTTAATTCTATTTGAAAAGTTGATGTTGCTTGACATGTGGAAAGAAATTCTAATTATTCATATGGGAGTCTGTAGATTGGAACTTGGTCTTATTGAAATCTTGGTTCTTTAAGTTTGTCGTGTGTAAGACAAAATAGAGCTCCTTCATTCTGCTACTACAAACAAATAAAAGCTCTACAAACAAATAAAAGTTCCCTGTGCTCTAGAGAACATACTGTTGTATCAAAATGCAAACAAAATACAAACAGGCACCAAACCTCTTAGATCATACAAGAAGATACGAGAAACTCCTTCAGGGCAACTATCACTAATTAAATCATCAGTGTGATCTCTGTCCATGACAACCAGCTTATTTCACACAATGCAATTATTTTCTTAACTACTATGTGAGCATCAAAGATAATTTGGGGTGTGTGAATGCCATCATATTTCCTAAGTGCAGTGGCATGAGAGGGCGTTGGTCACCTCCACTGTCTTCATCAGTGTTCCTCAAATACTCCACAGAAACAAACATGAAGTAAAACAGCATCATGCTTTGGAAAAACACTTCAAGACATGACATTAACTATCACTGACAAATCAATCCTACCTTTCTAATTCTGAAGCCGCTGTTTCTTAATGCAGTCTGAGGTCCTGACTATGAAATAGGGCTAAGGTCACAAGATAATTATTTGTTCTGAAGTCAGGAGAAGTTAGTAGTAATAGAATCTTTTGCTCTTAATTTCCAGAGAACACTACTATTTCTTACCAACCAAATAGTATTTTTAGCAAATGTATTTCTATAATCATATTAGAACTTTTTTTTACTCACTTGATTTATTTTTTGAAGTTAAAAAAATTGAGTAAAATTGACATATAGTGTTTTATTAGTTTCATATGCATAATGTAATGATTTGATATTTGTATATATTGTGAAATCACCACAGTAAGCCTAGCTGACATCTATAACTATGCATAGTTATAAAAATTTTTTTCTTGTGATAAGTACTTTTAAGATTTATTCTCTTAGTGAGGTGCCTGGGTGGCTCAGTGGGTTAAGGGTCTTCCTTCGGTTCAGGTCATGATCCCATGGTCCTGAGATCATGTGTCAGGATCCCTGCTCAGCGGAGAGCCTGTTTCTCCCTCTTCCTCTGCCCCTTCACCCTGCTCATGCTCTTTCTCTCTTGTGCTCTTGGTCTCTCTCCCCTCTCTCTGTCTCAAATAAATAAATAAAATCTTAAAAAACAAAGATTTATTCTCCTAACAACTTTCAAATATACAATACAACATTATTAACTATGGAACTATTAACTATATAATTAATACTGTACATTAATCCCTGTGTCCAGCAGTGGATGAATGGATGAAGAAAATGTACATATAAGTGTTCGCATCCCAATGACTTATTTATTTTGTAACAGGAAGTTTGTTCCGTTTGACCCCCTTTGCACATTTTGTCTACCCCACACCCTCCCCTCTGGCAACCACCAATGTGTCCATCTGTTCTCTGTAATCTGAAAATTGAGGGTTTTTGTTTTTGTTTTGTTTGTTTCTTTCAGAGTCCACATATGAGAGAGATCATGAGGTCATTGTTTTTCTCTGACTTATTCCATTTAGCACAATGTCCTCAAGATCTATCCGTGTTGTCACAAATGGCAAGATTTGCTTCTTTTTTTTTTGTGGCTAAATAATATTCACTGTACGTGTGTGTGTGTGTGTGTGTGTGTGTGTACATTTTCTTCATCCATTTATCCATTGTTGGATTGGATTGTTTCCATATCTCAGCTATTCTAAATAATGCTGCGGTGAACATGGGAGTGCTGATATCTTTTCATTATAGTGTTTTCATTAGAAATATATGTACCCCATGCTTTTGATGAGTTCCTTATATAAATAGAGCACCTATTCTGACAAAATTTAGCAAATCAGCAATCCTACAGGTGGTTTCTCAGATGTTTAAAAAGAATTGTTAAAAAGAAGAATGAGATACTATAGTCAAAAACCCATGGTTTGGTATCATTTTCATTTTCTCCCCTGTAATCATAGGGATAGCATGACTCTACAACCATTTTCAATAACAATGAATAAAGGAATCTCAATGAGATTATAAAATAGGGCTAGCACCATGTGACATTCCCACTTCCCATGCTCATAGCAGCCATTGGTAACAAACCATGCCCTTCTTTGCTTGTGAACCTAGACAAAACTTTTAATCTGTCTCAATAAATGGTGCTCCAGTCAACCACTATCAACTAGTAAGAGTTGGTATTCAAGCTGAAACATTTTTACTATCTGTGTTCGATGGTTAAAACTTTTTTCTTCTTCTTCTTTATACCAGTCAGAGAAAGTTCAACACTTATTCTTTGCTGAATACGAATGCTTTTCATCATATTCTCCTTCTTAAGAGATGTATCTCACTTGAGTAATTTTGAAGCCATCATGTATTAGATGGTGACGTAACAGAGTATGTGCTCTAGAGGCAGTTTGGTAGAGCCAGAGGAAGAGAGAACAAATAGTTTTATTCACAGCCATTACAAAACGTTTGAAATAGAAAATTCATAATGATTTACAAAGAAATTCCATTATGATCTTAATTATAGACTGCTTAACAGTTGCGCATATGTTTTAAAAACTTTGAGATTAACTCTTTTTCAATGTAAATTTGAGTTGCAGCTTACATTCAGAACATTTTGATATCATTTATATTTTATTGCTTACATTTGTAAAATATGCATTATATCACTATCATTATGTTATGTAATATTCTGTAGACCTAAGGGGTTTGTTGTGGCTGAAAAGTGACTCATGGAATCAGAACTGTAGTTATATAATCTTTTTCACTGATGTAAATTGTTTCTTAAATATCAAGATAATTTTATAGTTACTTACCTTTTAAAAATATATTTACTTAAATGTATTGGTTCATGTGTCTTCTAAATATTTTGGTATACAAATGTCAAATATTTGAGCAACATGGCGCTAAAGGATTCTTTTTTTTTTTTAAGATTTTATTTATTTGAGAAAGAGAGCATGAGCACGAGTGGGGGTGAGAGGGGCAGACAGAGAAGGAGAACGAGAAGCAGACTCTCCCCTGAGCAGGGAGATCGATGATCCCAGGACCCTGAGATTATGACGTGACCTGAAGTCAGATGCTTAACCAACTGAGTCACCCAGGTGCCCCTGGTGCTAAAGAATTCTTTGAGTCCAGTTGATCTCTAAAATCCTATGATTTTAGATTTGATCTTTTATCAATTCAATGTTCCTTAGATTGTGATGAGATTTATGAGTTTTTTATATTCTGGTATATTTTGGGGAAGCTGTTAAAAAACTGTAACTTTTTGTAAAGCTGACATTCCACTCTATCTGGAGTATACTTTATATAACAGTTCTCATCCTAACATTCCCACAGTATCTGATGTTTAGGGACCATACAATTTAAATGAAATAGCTAAAGTACTTTTTTTATCCTGATAGTATGGTAAAGAGGTAGCTTGTTTGTTTGTTCTTTATTCAATAAAATAAGAAACAACACGTGTTTAAAAGACCTCAGGCACTTGAGGATGGATAATGGAGCTATCTGTTAAATTTGAGAAATAGATAATAACAATTAAGTCTTGTTTATCTCGTCAGATTTGAGAGATGAAAGCTACTATTTGGATTAGGCCCCTGGGAATCTAGAAATTATGCAAAAGTTTATTTCTCTGATAGTAACAATACATATATTATACCATCTTTAAAAAACTTTAAATACACCGTGTATTTGCAACAAACCTATTTTGCATTGAAAATTATTTCACATCAACTTAAATGAAAAACTCACTTTTTGGACAATGTGATTACCTTTGAAAATAACATTTCTTGGGGTATATACTGAAAAAGATTTGTTTCATTGTCACAGAACTCATGTCTCCTTGCCAAAGGGAAGAGGAAAACCATAAAGAAGAAGAAAGAAATTTTTGAATAAACACTTCTTAAAAGAAGATATGTAAGTAGTTCACAAAAACTACTTGAAAATGTTCTTAACATGCAAATGTTATCTTTAACATTTATATTGCGAAATATCACTTTACACCCACTACCATAAGTAAAATTAAAAGACTGACAACACCAAATGTTGGTACAGATGTGGAGCAACTGGAACTCTCAGACATTGCTGGTTGGAGTGTAAAATAGTGTAACCATTTTGGAATACTCATTGGTAGTTACTTATAAAGGGAAACATCTACTTGCCCTAAGACTCTGAAATTCCACTCTTAACTATTTACCCAAGAGTAAGGGAAATAAATGTCCAGTGTCTTGGAGAAACAAGGGACATAGTTCTTCCCCAAGGGAGTTAAAACCAAGCAGCTCTTTAACCGGTTCTGGGATTCACTTAGGCTGTCCTGTTGATGCAATTATGCTGATTTTTTAAAAAGATTTTATTTATTTATTTGACAGAGAGAGAGAGATCACAAGTAGGCAGAGAGGCAGGCAGAGAGAGAGGAGGAAGCAGGCTCCCCGCCGAGCAGAGAGCCTGATGCGGGCCTCTATCCCAGGACCCTGAGATCACGACCTGAGCCGAAGACAGAGGCTTTAACCCACTGAGCCACCCAGGCGCCCGCAATTATGCTGATTTAATGTCCCATATGTTTATCTTCCTCGGCTCTTTCTGCATTGACTCCTCATTATAACTTCTTTCTTTTTGACCTGTGTGTTAAAAACACATTTCTGGTTTGATGCTTGTGCTCCCTTTCATACTTGACGCTTGTTCTTAGGTTCCCCAAAGACTACCATGAACACAAGCTATTCTTACCTTCTCTCTTAGCCTCTTAGGAACTGTAGAAGCTGTAACACCCAGTTTCCTGGCCAGGATAACAAACTAAGAAAATGAGAGGTGGAACAAATTAGTGACTAACCTGTCTTTATGTTTTTTCATTCTTTCTTTCTTTCTTTTTTAATTTCTAGCTTTTACTCTCTCTTGCTTTTTTTTAAGTCTATCATTCTGTTTGCCTTTATAGTACTTTTTTCTCGTATGTTTATTATTTCCTCTTCTATTTTCTTTCCCTACTCTTTCATTTGTACTATATTTCAGTCTGACCATTTCCTTTTGGTTATTCCTTTCTGCATTTCTCTTATCTATGTTCACCGGGTTCTTTATTTTTTAAGATTGCATTTTCTTAAGAGCTGTGGTTCCTCCCCAGAAGCAAACTTTGATATAAGGAAACATGTGAGGACAAAATGTTTATTTGGGAATTGATTCCAGGAAGCACCAGTAGGGGGATGGGATAGTAGGATGGACAAAGAAAGCCTACTTGGAGTTAATAAGCAGATGGTCAATAGGTGCAATCCTGAGGCGGGGTCCTCCTGGGAGACAGCATAGAACATTTCTCAAAGAAATCTCAACTAACGAGTTAGGAAGATGGTATGTTTTTTTTGACAAATTCCTACTCCTCCTTGTTTGTGGGTTGCTCCAGGAGTGTTAACCATCTATCCTGCCTCCCAGTACTCTCAATATGACCCACGATTGAGCAGAGCACGCTTCTGTACACTGGAAAATCACTATGGTAGAGACTCACAGATGATAGAAGGAAGCATTTGACATATCCTAGTGAGTGAGGGCTGACGGTTATGACAGGGCACTGCTAGCATCTGCTAAAACAGCTTTTTCAGTTCAACCTTTTATGGTTGAATGTTTACCACTTTATAAATCCACAGGTAACAGTTCTAAAGGTACTTTAGAGACATGGAAATAAGACCAATGGAAGAATAAAAAGAGCTCAAGTGTGTTTCTCTGTGTTGTCCTGAAATACGAACACCAAGATATGTCAGGATATGTGCTTCTACTTGTGAATACATGAAAATGGATGTATTCTTTATACAGGTGAATAGAAATTGCAAATAACCATGTTGAACATTTTACAGTACATTTTTGAGTGTATAACCTATTTCAGTTGCTTTCCAAATTACTCAGTTTACTGTATTCAATAGTTTTGGGGGGGGCGTGGTCACACTTCCAAAACTAAGGATAATGTTAAATGTTTAAAAGTACAGACTGTTCGAATAGTCCTTGTGCTAAACAGGATTAATCATGATAAAATATTGCAAGCCAAGATTTTGTGTTTTTTTCTTACTAAGATCAGATATAAAATACAACCTAATTAAGTCATATAAAATTGAAGTTTAATGAGAAACCTGTAAAAGTTCCCTTGAAGAGTTCTGTCTGAAAACAGCTCTCCTTAACAAAGGCTGTTCAAAGCTCACAAATCTTTCCTCTTCTCAGGAGTCCAAAACTCCAAATTGAATTCAAAGACCTACACTGAATTAAAAGGACTTAAGTTTCACCAAAGCAAATATGACTTAAACTGCATGTTAGGTCTGATATTTATCAAAGTTTTGGGGAAAAAATAGATCATTTTATACTTAGAGGACTGAAAAATGCAAGTGAAGAATAGCTCAGTTTGTAGGACATCTGTGGTCAATATTTTAATCTTTCTGTTAGTCATATGCTTTCTTGGAATTTGGCATAGTGGATTATGATACTTTGGTGCTGTGAACTCAGGACATATCCCCCTCACACTTTATTCTCTAAGTGCTATCACTCACATGGTTCTATAGTTCTGGGAGACCTTCCCACTTTTCAGACATATTCAGTGCTGATTCTACCACTGCTCCCGTGAAGACCTTGGAGGTAACAGCCATGACAACATTTGGAGATGTAGGGGTGCCAGTAATGGACTCACACCAGCTTTGTAATAGCAGGGTTAGAGAAAGTAGGTCAGTAATGCATTTCACAAAAATCCAGACAGTTTTCTTGAATAAACTTCATTTTTCTGAAGCTCACATTTGACGTTTTGCTTCTTCTTTCCTTCCTTCAGTTATCTATTTTTTTATTGGCTGCAGGAAGAAGAAATTGTATCTTCCCTTTCAACTGTCTTAAATTTGAAGTTTCCTAAATTTTGTGTCTACCATCTTGCTCTGTAGCTTCTTTCAAATGCTTTTTTCTCTTCTCTCACCTTGGTGGTGACCTCCTCTTTGGATATTTCTGACATATTGCACTAAGAAAAAAGTGTTCAAGATTATTATGCTGTAAAATGCACGAGCTCCAGGATCTCCAAACCCCATGTAGCAAGCTAAATATTTATACAGTCAATCTCTATTGAACCCAAATAGGCAGAGGACTTTTCTAGTCAGTATGATATAGTGGTAAACCTGAGCTCATTAGACTTGTAGTCTAGTGGATGAGACAATGGAAAAATAATTTTTAGTGTGATGGATAGATGAATGTTTCAAAGAGGCAGTGTAAGTATTCTAGTGCGTGTATGCTATGTAAGAGATTTTGAGCACAGATCTGGAGATAGCATCTCAATTATGTGAAAGGAGTGCTGGGCCATTATCTAGACTCAAAGCAATCTATTATGTATACAGTAGTTTAAAAATGTATTATGGGGATGCCTGAGTGGCTCAGTTGGTTAAATGTCTGCCTTTGGCTCAGGTCATGATCTCAGAGTCCTGGGGTCCAGTCCTCATCAGACTCCTTGCTCAGGGGGGAGTCTACTTCTCCCTCTGCCTACTGTTCCTCCTGCTTGGGCTCTCTCTCTCTGTCTCTCTGACAAATAAATAAATAAATAAAATCTTTTTTAAAAATGTACATTTATTATCTAAAATACAGACATCTTAAATGGGTTGTTCAGTTAAAGTTGGCCTATACAAAATTAATCTTCTGTGATATATTTTATTCTTTTGTCATTTAATAAAAAAAATCTTGTCAGGGCACCTGGATGGCTCAGTCGGTTATGCGTCTGCCTTTGGCTCAGGTCATGATCCCAGAGTCCTGGGATTGAGCCCCGTTTTGGGGTTCTGCAAGGTGTCTTCTTCTCCCTCTGCCCCTTCCCCTGCTTGTGCTCCATCTCACTCTCTCTCTCAAATAAATAAAATCAAATCTTGTCTTGTTTCATAATATTGTTTCTTACTTATAGCTAAGTGTGATTAAGACTATAAAATGCTACAAATAGGTCATTTTTCCTGCTGTTATTTTTCCCTTAAATAAAATATATCACTTAATACTCCAATCAGTAACAGAATTAGTGTGTATTCCTAATTTATTGAAATCTAGGAGAAATAAAATATGCACTGGCACAAGTTACTATTTCCAACCCTTTGAAAACTAGGGTTTTCAATTTCCTTAGGGAATATAATATACAATATAAAACATTTCCCATCCAATTCTTGTCCTTAAATGTTTAAGCATTATTTATTTTTTATTCATTAATTCAACATGCACTTTTTGAGTGTTGGGTAGAAATTGTTTGATAAATTCTCTATATGTTGACCTTATACAAAATCATGCAAAAGAATGTTCCCAGATTATCATATGCAGTGATGCAGCAAGAAGTAATGGATATTCACTTTTTTAATGATTCTTGTCATGCTGTTTTAATAGTGCTCTAAGCTGTTTTTTGAGCATTTTAATTTATTGTATTCTTTACTTATTACAATTGTATCCTGAGGCTAGCTAGTGAAGGATGCCATTTTGAAAATCTAAGAAATACATAAATAGAAGTTGAATTGCTAACACACTTGTTTTGTTTCCAGATCTCTTGGAAATAGAAATTTATGAGGGATCTAAAGAAACACTATTATGAGGAAGTATCTTATTCAACATTCCGTGGATAAGACTTTTCATGTGCCCAACTGGTATTAAAGAAACCCAGTACAACATTCCCAAGGTTGTTTGCTATCTCATATCTAGTGCATACTCTGGAGAGAAAATAATAGTGTTAACCACTGTTATTTTTCAGGTCCCTTTAATGTTTAAATTACTTAAGCATGGGAATTGGAAAAATACACTAGGATGGCAATGTTCAGTCATTTCCCACTATTTTCTTTCTTTTTTTTTTTTAAGATTTTATTTATTTATTTGACACAGAGAGATTACAAGTAGGCAGAGAGGCAGGCAGAGAGAGAGAGGAGGAAGCAGGCTCCTTGCGGAGCAGAGAGCCCAATGCGGGCCTCGATCCCAGGACCCTGGGATCATGACCTGAGCTGAAGGCAGAGGCTTTAGCCCACTGAGCCACCCAGGCGCCCCACACTGATTAATAAATAATTCATTTTGACAATTAAATGGTAAATATGACTTATATTTTTTATCATTTGAGTGGTTGGTCAATAAAATCCTGGAGATGATAGAATTTTCTTTAAAATTCTCCAAGTCTTGGGCGCCTGGGTGGCTCAGTGGGTTAAAGCCTCTGCTTTCGGCTCAGGTCATGATCTCAGGGTCCTGGGATCGAGGCCCGCATCGGGCTCTCTGCTCAGCAGGGAGCCTGCTTCCTCCTCTCCCTGTATCTCTGCCTGCCTCTCTGCCTACTTGTAATCTCTCTCTCTGTGTCAAATAAATAAATAAAATCTTTAAAAATAAAATAAAATAAAATAAAATTCTCCAAGTCTCCTAATTATCTAAAAGTTGAAATGGATATATTAAACATCATAATTCCATAGGAAAACAATTCATTCATATTAATATTTTTCTTCCTGTAAAGAGAAGCTGGGAAAATGTATCTAGACACTATTAGGTGCTACAAAGAGTAGAATGAGTAAATCCATGGAGATCATATTCGTTGATTCCTACTATGATGTTTTTGCTTGAGAAGTAAGATAAAGAGGTAAACAAAAACCAAATACTGATTTTACCACTTATGATAGTCCTTTATACCAAATTATTTACTAAGGATGACTGTATGTTCAGTTTCTAAGGATTGTCCTAGTTTATCTTTTGGTAAAATTCTTAGCACCCTTTTTCATTCTTAGAGAAATTTTCCTGTTTGGGGAATATATTATAAAGGTCTTCATATTCATAATAAAGAATAGACATTTAACATGAGTTGTTACTAGAGTAATATTTTCATGAAGAAAAAAAAGGAATGACATTTATTTTATAAATAAATTTAGTCAGAGAAATAATACAGCAAACAATGGGGTGAATTATAAAGATGTTTAGTTTTTTTTACTACTCAGCCAAGTAGAAATAAAGCTCATTAAATCAAATTTCTGTAAGAATTTTATTTAAATTTGACACTTTTGGGAAAGCAAATCTTGATTTTAATAGTCAAGTAAGATAAAGTGATACAAAATATTTATGCATATTAAGGTGCCATGGAAGAAAAGGAATCTATGGTCATTTGTTCATTAATGAAAATTAACATTATTTAAAAAGTTTACACTTAAGCAGATTTTTTTAGGATACATTTCTTTCTTGAATTTGGATTTATACTATCTTTTGCCTATAAATTCATGCTTAGACTTAAGGAATTATATAAATTCTTACTTACTTGAAATTAGTGTTTTACAGAATATCAGATGGGATCTGAGAATTTATAGGCTTTAGAAAACTCATATTAACCTAATGATGCAGGAGAAATTTTGAGAAAGATTTAGACTTCTGATCACACAGCTGTAACAGAATTTTGGAAAATGTTCTGATGATGTCAGATATTGTGTGATGGTTTTATTTGTGATGTAAGTTATAACCTTATACTTTTACAGAGTGTTGATAGCCCACTGTCAATCATTCTGAGAGACTTTAATCCAGGGGCAAGAAATAATGACTGGAAAAAGTTTTAGAACTGAGTTAAAGGGAAAAAATCTTCAATTTTTGGCTTAGTTGAAGTTTTGTTTTTATTTTAAAATTGCAGAGTAAATGGAGCTTGATTTTTGATGCTAGCATTCTTTCTAGTGAAAGTTGATAAGTTTGGCCTGCCACATGGCAGGGGGTCAGAGTCTGAGTAGGACAGAACTTTGATAAAGTGTACAGTACTGTGAGAAAGGTTATAGGCCTCATTAGTTGTAAGTTACTCTCTATTTTAGACTCTATTGAGATCATTTAATAGGTACTTTTAAATTTTTCAGTAAAAATTGTGGAATATGAAATTGGGTAAAAGGTCCAATTCCATAATCCAAACAGAATACAAGAGTGTTAGTGATCTAACTACTTAAAAAGCTAGAAAAAATTCTTAGCAGTGCTCGTCAGCAAAAGAATATGAGGTAATGTATCCTAATAATACGTAGGAAATGTTACCTGACACACTCTAAAAATATTTATATATCTATATATATGGGGGTGTTTGTCAAGAGTTAATCTAGAAATTATGACAGCGTATTCATGTTATTATTACTTGGACATTAAAAATTCAATATGGTGGGGCGCCTGGGTGGCTCAGTCAGTTAAGCATCTGACTCTTGATTTTGGCTCTTGATTTTGGTCTTGAGATCAAGCCCCACATTGGGCTACACACTCAGTGTAGAGTCTGCTTGAGATTCTCTTTCTCTCCCTCTGCCCCTCCCCCTGCTTGTGCCCTCTCTCTCTGTCTCTGTCTCTCTCAGATAAATAAATAAATAAATAAATCTTTAGAAAAAAATTCAACATGGGGACTCTGCTTTCAGGCAAAATGGAGTTACAGAGATTGTATTTATTGTCCTCTGTAAAACAGCTAAAAAATTGCAAAAAGTACAGTAAATATGTTTCAATACATTGGACATCAGACAAAAGAGAGTGTTTTCTGAGAGAAGAAAAAAAATGGGGTGAGCCCTATACATGCCACAGTATGGTGTCTGAAGAATGTCAATGTCATGGATGAGAGAAGAAGAACACAGTTGGAGCCCATTCAGAAAATGTAGAAACAGACCTAGGAGTCTGGATAAACCAAGACAACTGAAGTACACAGGGCAAAGTCCCAGAGAGGAAAAAGTTGCACCAAAAACCCCCTACAAACTTGCAAAAGAGCCCTCCTTGAGTCTTTATTTAAGCGCATGCAAATAAGGAAGCTCTCCAAGGCCAGGGAAAAAAACACTAAAAGGGTAGGAGAAAACATGCCTTAGATAACAGGAATTTTTTTTTTAAGATATTGACAAACTGATTTTAAAATTTATATGTAAATACCAGGAAGAGATGGGAACTTTAGCAGCATGATAAAGGGTATTTACTGAAAACCTATAGTTAACATCCTACTCAATAATGAAAGACCAAAAGCTTATCCCTGGAGCAAGACAAGGACGCCTGCTTTTACAACTGCTATTGGACATCATAGTGGAAGTCACAGCTACATTGGTTAGACATAAATAAATAAAGTAATAAATAAAGAAATAACATTCAAACTAGAAAGGAAGTAGTAAAACTATCTCAATTTGCCACAGCATGATCCTAGATATAAAATATTCCAAAGAATCCACAAGAACGCTCCTAAAACTAATAAATAAATTTTAAAAATTGTCAGGGTACAAATTCAACACACAAAAATAAGTGCTTTTCTGAACACATAAAAATGAACAATCCAAAAAGAAAATATAAAAGTAGTTCCCTTTATAATAGCATCTAGAAGAATAAAATACCTAGACATAAACTTAACCAAATTGATGAAAAACTTATATTCTGGAAACTACAGAACATAAAAATGCATAATCTAGAAACTTAAGGAAACCTAAAGAAATAGAATACCTAAATAGATGGGAAAACATCTCATTTCATGGACAGGAAAATTTAACATTGTTGAAATGTCAATACTAGGCAAATTAATCTACATATTCAATGCAATCCCTTACAAAATTACAACAGTTTTTTTTCCCCCAAAAATGAAAATCCTATCCTCAAATTCAAATGGAATGCTAAGGGGCCCAAATAGACAAGACAATCTTTAAAAAGAAGAACAAAATCAGAAGACACATACTTTTCTGATTTCAAAATTTACCACAAACTACAGTCATCAAAACAATGTGGGGCTGGCTAAAGATGAACATACAGAAAGTGGAACAGAATTCAGAGTTCAGAAACATATGAATAATTGATTTTTTAGAGTATGAACTCCATTCAGTGGGAGAAAGATAGTCTTTTCAACAAATAGTGTTGGAAAACTGAACATCCCCATGCAAAAGTGAAGCTGGACCCTTAACATTGTGCCATATACAAAAATTAATTCAAAATGGGTTGAAGACCTAAATTAAGAGCTAAATTTGTAAACTCAGAGGAAAGCATAGCAGAAATGTTCTGTGACATTGGATTTAACAATAATTTTTTAGATATGATACCAAAAACACAGGCAACAACAATGAAACAAGATAAATTGAACTTCATAACATTTTAAAACTTTTGTGCATTAAAGGACACTATCAACAGAGTGGAAAGGCAGCCCAGAGAATGCAAAAATATCTGCAAATCACACATCTGACAAGGGTTTCGTGTTCAGAATATATTTCTTTTAATGCTCCTAAAACCCAGCAGCAGAATTCCGAACAACCCAATTTCAAAACAGGCAAGGGACTTGAGTAGACATTTCTCCAAAGAAGATACAGAAATGACTCACAAGCAAATGAAAAGACGCTCAACCTCATTAGCCATTAAGAGAATGCAAATCAAACCCACAATGAGATACTGCTTCATACCCATTAGGATGGTAACAACAACAACAACAGAACACAACAAGCGCTGGCACAGAAGTAGAGAAATTGGAACCCACATACATTGGGCAAAATGGTGCAGCCATTGTGGAAACCAGTTTGCTGATTCCTCACAAAGTTAAACAGAGAACTACGCTGTGACCCATTATGTGCCCAGAATAAATTAAAGCTAGAACTCAAGCAATTACTGAGCACCAGTGTCCATTGTAGCATTATTCACAACAGCCAAAAGCTGGAAACCACCCAATGAAAGATAAATGGATCAACAAATGTGGCTTGTACATACAATACAATATTAGTCAGCCCTAAAAAGGAATGAAGTCCAGCAATATGCGACACATGCATGAACACTGAAAACATTTTGTAAATGAAATAAGCCAGATGCAGATGGACAAATACTATATAATTCAGAGCACTTTTGTCTTGTGTTGGGACATTTGACTTATCATCTCTTCCTCGAGGACAAAGAACATGTCTATTCATTCACTGCTCCATACTCGGCATCTGATAATTAGCAGTTAGTGTGTTCCTGAGGTCACCATGGTTTTAATTCCTAAAGGCAGTGCTATGGCCACAGATTTTACTTCAGGACCCTGGATTCTTTCTTCATCATTTCAAGGGATCCATGTTGAGATTTTCCTTAAAGGCAAGTTTCTGGTGATGGTTTCTAGTTGCCTGAGTGATGGTCCCCCAGCTCTCACTGAAGGATCCTTCTCTCCCCAGACCATTTCCACCTTGGCAGGCAGGGACTCATGGCCTCTCATGTCTATAGTCATGTGCTAGGCCGTGCTTTCAGAAGATACTCAAGGGATTCCAGACATGGACATTTAACAGAGATGATAATAATTGTTATGGACTGAACTGTGTCCCCACCAAATTTACATGTTTAAGCTCTAACCCCCAATATGACTACATTTGGAGATAGGGACTTCACTATGAAATGCATGAATAAACAAACTGTGGTATGTACATGCACTTGTTTGATAACCTGTTCTGAATTGTGTTGAGTATATATATGTAGTAGTTGGAATTGTGGGGTCATATGGTAATTCTACATTTAATTTTTTGAGGATTTTTAGGCAACTGCCACAGTGGCTAAACCATTTTACATTTCCACCAGCAATGCAGGAGGGTTCTAATTACTCTACATCTTAGCCAACACTACTTCTCATTCTCCCTCTCTTTCACCTTTGTCCTTTCTCCTTCTTCTCCTCCCTCTCATCTTCCTCATTATTAATTATTATTATTATCATCATTATTATTATCTATAGCCATTCTACTGGGTGTGAAGTAGTAACTTGTTAACCATTTGTATTTGTTCTTTGGAGAAATGTTTATTTAGATCCCTTGCCATGTTTAGTTGTAATATTTGTCTTAATTATTGAGTTGTAAGATTTCTTTATATATTACAGATATAAGTTACTTATCAGATACATGATTTGCAAATATCTTCTCCTCTTGTAAAGTTGCCTTTCACTTTCTCAGTAGGGTGATTTGAAGCAAAGACATTTTTAATTTTGATAAAGTGCAAATTGTCTTTTTCTTTTGTTATCCATGCTTTTTGTGTCCTATCTAACTATCTGAGGTAATGCATAGTTAGACCAACTTTTCTTCCAAGAGTTTTATAGTTTTAGGTCTTTTGTTTGAAGGAATTTTTATATATGGTGTGAGATAAAAGTTCAAGATCCAGCTTAACTCTTTTGCATGGGGCTACGTAATTGTCCCAGCACCATTTGTTGAAAAGATTTTATCCCTTTTAAATTATTGTGGCTTCCTTCTTGAACATCAGTTGACCATAGACAAATGGATTTTTTCTGGAATCTCAGTTCTGTTCCATTGATCTATATTTTTATTATTATGCCAGTGTCACACTATCTTGATTAGTATAGCTTTGCAGTAAATATTGAAGCCAAAAAGTGTGAGTCTTCTAACATTGTTTGTTTTCAAGGTTGCTTTTGCTTTTCTGGTTACATTCTAATTGCGTATGGATTTTAGGATCAGCTTGTCAATTTCTATGAAGAAGTCAGCTAGGATTCTAATAGGGTTTGTATTGAGTGTAATATTTACCACTTCAAGTAGAATGTAGAGTACTTAACACCTTTTAGTTTCCTTTACCCTCCATTTTATGATATAGTTGTAGTAAATACCACCTCTGCATCTTATTGAGAGCCACTTTAGACAATTTCCAATTTTTGCTTTCATCCATAAAAATGACTTAAAATATTTGAGACTACTCCATTTTCTCATCTATCTCCCTTTTCTATTTTTCTTCATTCTGATGTTCTAAATTATCTCCCATGATTATTTCCTTTCTATCTGAATAATTTCCTTTAGCTAATCTTTTAGAAGAGTTGATAAATTTTCTTAGTTTCCCCTCATTTGAGAATGTTTTTATTTCATGATCACTCATGAAGAGTATTTTTGCCTAAAGCTGAGTTCTGGGTTGAGGACTGTTTTTCTCAGCACTTGAAAAGCTATGCCACTTTTCTCTGGTCTCCATGGTTTCTAGTGAAAAATCTTGTGAATGCTTTCAAAACTTTTTCTTTGTCTTCAGTTTTTATAAATTTCATAAATTTTCATAAATGTGATTATGGTATGTCTGGTTGTGGGTTTCTTCTGTTCAGAATTTACTCACTTCTGGAACCTGTAGGTTTACATCTTTTACCAAATATGAAAAGCTTTCAGCCATTACTTCTTCAAATGTGGTTTTTTGTTTTGTTTTGATTTGTTTTGTTTTTAGAACTGCACTTTTTCTCCTTCTAGAACTCAGGTAACATGATGTTAGATCTTTTGTTACTGTCCCAGAGGTTTCTAACATTCTGTTCAACTTCTTAAATCTATTTTTTCTCTTATTCAGATAGAGTACTTTTGATTGATCTGTATTCAGGTTTATTGATTCTTTCCTCTGTCATCTTGATTCTGTTATTAAATTTACCTAGTGAGGTTTCTTTTTTCTTTTTTGGTTATTGTATTTTTCAGTTTTGACATTCCCGTTTGGTTCTTTCTTATATGTTCTATTTCCTTGCTGGTACTTTGTTTTCTTGTTTGTTTTGTGTTTGTAATCACTTGTTAGAGCAATCTTATTGTAGCTGCCTTAAATCCTGATTTGATTATTACAGCATTTGCATTTATTTGGTGTTGGAATCTATTATTTGTCTTTTCTCATTTGAGTTGATATTTTCCTGGTTGTTGATAAGAAGAGTAATTTTGAATTGCATCCTGGAGATTTTAAGTATGTTATAAGAATCTCTTTCCCATTTAAATATTATATTTTATCAGGCAGTCAACTTACTTAAATCTAAAACACACGTTGCGGTCATTTTTGTGGGTTGTGGTTCAAATGTCAATTTAGTTTCCTAAGCTTTTGCAGTGCTATTCTAGTGTGTCCTGCTCACATGATACCCATCCTGAAACCTAGAAAGTAATCCATACTGGAATTCAGTTATCAAACCTTTGCTATGCTATTTCTGGTTGCAGTCACACATGGGGTTGTTCAGAGTTCTGCCCAAAATTCCATACAGATATTTGGAAAATCCATTTTTAAAATCCCTCTCTATGGTCCTCTCACTACTGTTTAGTTTAGAGGGGAAGGGGCACCTCTGCCTCCTTATTCAGGGCAGGGATGGTAAGCCAGACTCTGCCCAGAGTCTCCAAAGATGCAGTATCCAATGGAGAAGAGAAGTGGTGCCACTTTGCTATTGCAGAGATGGAATGGCGGGAAGAACTCTGCCTATAGTCTCCGGTGCCTTAGTGTCTTATGGGAGGGGAAAAGGCATGGCATTTTTCATACTGTTCACCTGGAATGGGGCAAGTATAGTCAAAATATTTTGGTCTTCCTGGGCTGCTCTTCTTCCTTGTATTTTTGGCTAGTGCAGGCAGGGTTTTCATGGGACTTTCTATTTGTGCTTGTTGATGTTTCCTGACTGCAAGCCCCTCTAAGCAGACAGGCTGGCTTATATAAAGTTAAAAAAAAGTAAAAGACAACTCAGAGAACGCACTGCTGGGTCATTCCTGAAGCCCTGCAATCCCTAGCTATACAGACTTCCTTTAACGACCCCCCCCCATCTTTTTTCTTCTCCCAGGAACTATCAATGTTCTCAAGATAAAATACTTTTTTAAATTACTCTTTAATAATTACAAAAATAACGCATTGATGAAGTACATCCCCAAACTGTTAACAAATATCTATCACGAAAATTTTAGAATATGGAGAATTCTTTCTACATGTGCTATATATTTTTGATTCATTTTAATCTTAAATATGACCCAATAACATAATATGCTTGAGAAAAAGAAATATTAAAAATAAATACATCTTTAAAAATAGGAAACAAGTGATCTTTCAAGTCAGAAAAAGGCTGGGAAGTTCTAAGACAATTATTTATATATATACTTGTTACTTCTCATGCCAAAAATGGAATACACCTTGGTTTTAATTTTTTTTATCAGGAACATATGAATTTAATTATCTCTTAAAATCTGATTAGTTGTAGAAATTTGACTAAGATAAACATTAATAACTAAATGGAACATACAGCCAATATGTATGCACATATGGACTATGTGTGTTCTAATTCAGTTCAACAAACATTTATTGAATTTGTTTTATTTCATTTTGATGCAAATGTAAAAAAACCAAATATTTATATTCTCTGCAAATAACAATGAAACACATTTCTGCCCAAAAAATTACACAGAAGATCTTTGGGGAGGGAAAAATAGCTGAATGTAAATTGGTCAGACAACAAAGGATGAGATTTCCATTTCTTGGAACATGCATTAAGAAAGGGTTGCTCTTTATCAAAGATTTTCAGTATCGAAAAATACTGAAAGTATACATCTTAATACTAAACTATCCAGATTAGTAATAATGGTGTATTGCTTTCCATCAATGCAGGAATNTTCCTCCTCTCTCCTCTCTCTCTGCCTGCCTCTCTGCCTACTTGTGATCTCTCTCTGTGTCAAATAAATAAATAAAATCTTTAAAAAAAAGAAAGGGTTGCTCTTTATCAAAGATTTTCAGTATCAAAAAATACTGAAAGTATACATCTTAATACTAAACTATCCAGATTAGTAATAATGGTGTATTGCTTTCCATCAATGCAGGCATCCTCACCATTTAAATGTAGAAGCTGCTCAGCATTTCCAAGTGTCCATGTCCATCACAGGATGGAATTTTGGACAGTTACTGTGAGCTCCTTCCTTCAAATAATTTGTCCTGGAGTCCTAATGACAATATTCAAAGGTTACTCAGCCTGACATCCCCATCTACTCCTGGTACCAATGGGATAATTTTTAATAGTCTGACTTACTTTCTCACCAAAATCATTGATTAGTTTTATGGTTTCTGTCAGAGAAACAACACAAAATTTATTCTTTACGATGATTTGTTTTTCTTCTTCTGTAGGACTCAGGATCTGCCAATAATTAATTATATTATTATTGCTGATATTCAGCATTAATAAAGATTTGTGAATATTTTAACACACTGATGCCATCAGATCCATTACTCTTGGATCTGCTGCTGTATAGAGCCGGACTAGACACTTTATCTCTGGTACACACACCTTGGTTAGATGAAGTTTCTTTGAACCTTGCTATCCAAAATGTGAACCAATGGTCAGCAGCACTGCCATCTTTGAAGAGTTTGTTAGAAATGTAAATTTTTAGGCCCTACTCCAGATTGAGTAAACCAGAATTTACCACATTACCATAATTGAAAGGTGTCTTGTGCCCACATTGAAGTTTAAGGGGCACTGCCTTTGACAAAGTTGTTACCTGATAATCTGTGGTTGCATTTGGAATGAGAAAGCCGTCAATAACCATTCCCTATACCTTCCCTCCAACCACATCTATACAAATATATGTATACAGATAAATCAGGCTATGTGAGCTGAAGCAGGATCTGTGGTTACTGCAGCAAATCAAATCAGATTATTTTGAATATCCTATATTTTATAGGGATAAATGGAACAATAAAATCTAGTATGAAGAAATGCAGGATGCTCCTGACCCACTCTCTCACTAACCTAGTGACTGATTATGTGTGAGTAGCATTAGAATGAGAGGCACTTTGTTTATATATCAGGAGCTGAAGACTATTAGAGCTGTATGAATAGTTATGGAGATAGTTTTGGTGTAGCATCTAATGTAATTGAGAAATTGAATGTCAGGCTTCCAGTCTGTGGAAAAGAGATGTGACTAGTTAATTTTTAGCTTTCGGTCAAACTATGTATTAAAATTCTTTTGGTTCTAGGTAAGAGAGTTCCAACCAAATTAAAGAAAATTAGCTTGTTTGACAGGATAGTCTGGTTATCTGCATTGTTATCTATTTTGTTTGTTTTGTTAATGTTCATTTTCACTTTTAAAAACTAGAGCCAACTAGACATGCACACATACATGTTTTCTAAAAGTCTACAGTAAAAAGCACTTTGTGACTAGGTAATAATACATTATGTTTTTATTACTCCTAATAATAAAAAAATTATTTTAAAAATAGCTTACTAGTAGCCTATTAATGATACATACTATAATATTTTATTAAAATTATCTAATTCAGTTGCCTAAGAACATTACAAATAGCTTACAAAACTTCAACGTGAAGGAATTAGACAAAAATTTTGATAAATATCCCTCACTTACTACGAATGCAATTTTAAAAAGTCATCATTGCAACATACGGCTAATTTTGTGTATACTTGGTAGAGTTAAAAAGAATATAGGACAGTCTAATTACATAATCCATTAAGCAAATTCTGGAGTCATTGTTGTCTAGCTGGACAACAGCTAGTATAGTTGTATAGAATAGTTGTCTAGCTATAAGCCTTAATGCATCTTTTAAGTGTCCCCCAGGCTATGTTTGTGAGTTACTCCAGGTAAGATTGCTTTAGGAACATATTCAAGTTTATCTTTTATTCCTCAAGTATTCAATAATACAAAGTGCTGTCCTAGGAACTTTCATTTTTATCACCTTGTTAGATTTCAGAAGCATCACTATTTACTCTTGAACAAAGGTTGTTCTAGACAACGTTCAATGTATAAGGGTCTGTCTTCAAACTTGCTTTTTATATTCACTTACTAATTTATTTTTATCTACAATACATAGTGATAGTTTTGCCTAGAGTTTAGGTATGTTTTGAAAATTGTTTTTGAATACAAATGACGCCAAAAAATATCTAAAGTAGATATTATTTACATCACATATATATGATTCTTACATACATGGATTAGGAACTAATAAGGGCTTTACATATTATTATTATTATTATTATTATTATTATCATCATCATCATCATCATCATTATTTGTTTTAGAGAAAGAGAAAGCACAAGCAGGGGGCGGGGCAGAGAGGGAGGGAGAAAATCCCAAGCAGACTCCACACTGAGCACATAGCACTATGAGGGGCTTGACCTCATGACCCTCTAGATAATGACCTGAGCCAAAAACCAAGAGTCAGATGTTCAAACCAGAGGGGCCACCCAGTGCCCCATTACATATATTATTGTGGACAATCCCCACAACAAACCTAAGACATAGATGCTAGTATTATGCCTATTCTACAGAGTCACAAGGATGGCTAAGTAACTTGTTCAAAATTATAACACGGGTTAATTATGGAGCTGGGACTTGAGCCCAGCTAGTTCAGCTCCAGTCCGTGCTCCTAACCACTTTGCAATACTACTTCCCAGTGTGGCTGGAGGAGACATGTAGGACAGATTGGGATGATAGGGTCAAAATACAGGGACTAAGACTCTAACTTTCACATGCTCCAAGACTAAAATCAAGTGATGGGACTAAAATGGCCAACATGCAGCCTACAGTAGAACATCTTCATGGGCCACCTCAAGCAAAGTTCCTTTGAGAGGATTATCCAAGATAATCCTCAGGCAGTCAATATGCATCCTCAGTATATATGATCATGAATTCATAACATTTTTGTATCTGCATGTTTTAATAATTATATGAAAGGCAATAGTCAAAAAAGATTGTCTGTTTTTCTCTCTGCTTTCTCTTCTCTCTCTCTCTCTCTGTTTTTGTATCTCTGTCACTGTCTTTCTCTGTGTCTGTCTGTCAGTACACCAATTACTTTTGAAGAAGTCCAGGTAAGATTAGGACCTATTAGCAGGTATTGTTCTTGTCATATGGAGAAAACACTTTGATAGAAAAACAGAAGTTTGAGACAAAGGAAGAGGAAGTAACGTGATTATATCTTTTGAATTCTTAGAGCTACAGGAAGCCAGTTTTGCCCTGGACTTCCGAAGTATTTGAACCAGTAAATTCCCTTTATATTTAAGCAAGTTTGATTGGATTCCAGTCATGCACATCTTTTAGGATGCTAGGAGATTAAGCTCAACATAAGGTATGAGTCAAATTTATAGACCATGAGTCAACAAATTTCTAGCATGTAATCCCCTGAAATCAAGCAAATTCATTTACTTTTTAAGTGAGTAATAAGCAGGGACCTGTGATTTAAAAACTGGACAACAACCCCCAGGCCACCAGTTGCCAAAAAGTATGGTTTCGCAAAGCACTGCAGACCCCAGAAAAAAAATTCTCCCCTGTACTTCTTTCAAGTAGTACAATCTTTTCTCAACTGGAGGAACCAGGTATTAGTTAGGTAGTTTTTGCCAACACAAGATCAAAAAGTTCTTTCAATTCCTGCCCAGGAGTGTGCTTTTTTTTTTTTGCTTTTTTTTTTTTTTTTACCTTCTTCTCCTTACCCAATGGTAGAAATTTAACAGCAAAATTTCTGCTTTTCACTTTACCATTATATTTTACACATATAGGGATGGTTAAATTTCTCATTATCATGTCCAGGTTCAGGGTCATGAACCTAAGCATATTTCCCAGAGATGGATTTATTAGGTCTGAATGGAAAAATTTTCATGAGTTGGGTTGTTTCCTTCCGAGAAGGAAGAACATTTCAATTTTATTTGGAATTGTTAAGTTTGGCAGGGACATTCTTAAAAGTGTATATAGAGGAAACAGGATATATATGATTTGGACAGCCAAGTCATGAAATGGACTTCCTTTGAGGAATTGTCCCACTTGCATTGCATTTGGTCCTCCTGCAACTTAAATCATGGTCTAATGAACAGTTAATAAATACATCCGTATACTCCTCTGGGTTGACTTGAGGTGGAGCTTATCATCTTGTAACAAAATTTTACCAATTAAAATTTCCACAAAAACGATGTGCTGCCCAAATTTTCATATATTGTGTGTACTTGTCACAGTGCCTCACATAGAAAGCTTTTAATAAAATATTTGTTGAGTGACTGGCACCCATCCTGTGAGTGAAGTTTGGTTGTATTTTCGTAAGTGTCAGCATTATGGCTATTTGCTCATATATTCAACATTATAGAATTTTATTCAGCTCAGAAGGTGTGGCATATAAAGAGATTAATAACAATAACATACCGTGTCTGTCTTTAAGGACAGACAGTAAGATATTTAAAAACACATTGAAATATACCCCATGGAATAGAGTATAAGAGATAATAACATGTTGTTTTAGAAAGAGCCCCTGTGTTTGTTTCCTATAACCACAAATTTAGTGGTTTAAAACAATGCAAATTTATTCCCTTACCTTTGGAAGGTCAGAAGTCTGGAATCAAAGTGTCGTCAGTAATGCATTTCTTCTCGAGGCTTTTGGGGAGAATCCATTTCCTTGCCTTTTTCAGCTTCTAGAACCCCTCTGCACTCCTTGGCTCACAGCCCCTTCCTGACACCACTCTAATCGTGCTTCCACTGTCACATCTCTTGCTGCTAATTCTGATCCTCCTGCCTTCCTGTCATAAGGACTCTTGTGATCACATTGACTTACCTGGATAGTCCAAGATAATCTCTCCATCTTGAAATCTTTAACATAATCACTTTTTTTTTAAGATTTTATTTATTTATTTCACAGAGGGAGAGAGATCACAAGGAGGCGGAGAGGCAGGCAGAGAGAGAGGGGGAAGCAGGCTCCCTGCTGAGCAGGGAGCCCAATGCGGGCCTCGATCCCAGGACCCTGAGATCATGACCTGAGCCGAAAGCAGAGGCTTTAACCCACTGAGCCACCCAGGCGCCCAACATAATCACTTCTTCAAAGTCCCTTATACTAGGTAAGGTAAAATATTCTCATGATCTGAGGACTGGGAGATGGATATTCTTGGGGACTATCATTCAGCCTGCCAGAGCACATAACTGAATTTTAAATCTAGATACAGCTAGTAATAAGCTGTGTGATCTGGAGTATGACACACGAGATTCCTGGTCCTCAATTTCCTCAACTGTAGAACATGGTCTAAGTATGTTTCAGCTCTCACATTTTATGCATTACAAGTATAGCAACAAGGCTGAAAGCATATGATGTTGATGTTCCCCAATCCAAAATTACGGTTCTATCTTCTTGTCAATTAGGGCTCTTCCCGCGTGGAAGCAATTTCTGGGGTTCTACTATGTCACAGTAATCTATAATCTATATTTCCTTTCACATATCTGAACAATTCATCCCCTATAAAGAAAGTGAATGGAAATATAACCTCTGTTTTTCATATTAGCTCATTCAGAATCAAATGATCATAACAAGGTGCCACTGACCCATTAGTTAATAAGGCAGGAGCTGTAAGACTCCTCCTCCTAGCTTGATACCTGGTCTCTATGCTTTCCTAGGAACCCATCTTGATTATGATTAGGAGAAACTGCTCCTTCCTCATAGATGTTTCAGACAAGATTTTCCATCAGGGTAGCTTTTCTATCCATCTACCTTCCTGCACATGTATTGTAATGTCTTTTCCTGGCACGTTGTATGTGAAGCTTACATTATTATGTATTTTACTATAATATTGAGTTAGCTACTTTACAAGTTACCTGTGGTAGAAGGGATGGAGCTCACTCAAAATCCTGGTACTCACACTAACCAGCTGGGTGACCTTGCCCAAGACACATAACCTCTCTGGATATCAGTTTTCTCATCCATAAAATGAAGAGAGTAAAATAGAGTAATTAACTTTGAAGAGGTTCCTAGCTCTGAAATTCAGGGGCTCAATTTCTTACCCTTTTAGGTTACCTACTGTGCCAGCTTAATTGACTGTCTAGTTATATAGAATCCACTTTTATCTTCTAATTTTATCACACTTTTCGCTTTCATTCAGAAGTCCGTATCATTATTTCTTGAATAGCATACTGCTTTCACTTAGTCAAGTTCAAATGTGAAAGAATGTGAATATATCCTTTGACCCTAGGGAGCAAATACCAGATCCTAGATCTTAATCTGAAACACCACATCCCTTTTTTTTTCTTATTTTTAAACGTATAGGCAAGATACCTTATATAGTAGTTCTAAGGCCAATGATCAGTATCTTTTTGTCAGGTGTTTCAGTAGATAAGTGGGAAAAAATTAAATCTCTTCTCTTTGAAGGAAGTATATTTCACTAATCTTACATAGACATAGTACCACAAGGCCTATGTTTAATTGCCTTTGCATTTCCAGGACTTAGTACTAAGTATCTGGATCAAACAGGCAATCAGTGAATGTTGGATAAAATAGATGTCAATGGATTTGCCAGGGAAAAAGCTAAGAAAAGCCGGGGACTTCTGCTGCAAAATTATCTAACTTTTATGAGAACTAGATACATAAATTTAGAACTATCAAAGTCTTGAAAATTATTCTACTCTAAATCCCTGCCTTTACATAAGAGGAAACTGAAGCAGAGGTAAATAGAAAGCTGACAAAAGGATACACTGATGGTTAATAGAAAAGTTGAATTAAAATCCAGATCTCTGGCTACCCACTTGTGTCTTTTGCCTGGATTCATTATTCCAATGTCTTGCTTTTTTCAGAAATTAAATGGCATGGTATTTACACAGGAAACCTCAGCCTGGTGGTTTAAGTCTCCTGTGCTCTTTTCTTCTCTTATTTGTTCCCTCTTATCTGCCTTCTCTCTTTCTTATCTAAGTGTCTCACTCTCCTTATCAGAGGATTGGGGCACTGTTACTTGACATGTAATTTACATCCACTGAAAACCTAGAGTTACACTGTATCAACTCTTCCTCCCCATCTTACAGATAAAAACTACCAATCAGGATAAGGCTTTAGTTCTTAGCTTGTACTATTAAAGTTTGCATCTGATTACTAACTTCAAATATGTTATTACATTTGCATATTTGCTGCTACAGATAAAATGCTTTGTGAGGTATCTCTGGGCATCATAATCCCCAGTCTGGTTTGAGACCTGAATTAAAAATCTTTTGCTTCTCTCTTAGACTAGAAATATGCCTTGGTTTAACTACTTATTACAGAATTTTGCTTTCTGCATTGGTATAATAGCAATAAATGAAATGCTTTCTCCTCCTCAAAATAGTTTCTTTTTAATGGAGCATTCTGTCTACCTCAATTGTATGATAATGGTTTTATTTGTATTAATTAGTCCAAAAGAAAACAATAACTCTAGAAATAAACATTACATAGTACTAGAACTATTTTTTATTTTTTTGTTTTTTTAAGATTTTATTTATTTGACAGAGAGAGACAGCAAGAAAGGGAGCACAAGCAGGGGGAGCAGGAGAGGGAGAAGCAGGCTCCCCGCTGAGCAGGGAGCCCTACGCCCGGGCTCAATCCCAGGATGCTGGGATCATGACCTGAGCTGAAGGCAGACACTTCAGGACAGCCACCAAGGCGCCCCAATATTAGAGCTGTTACAGGATTTCTTTTCCTTTAGTGCCCTCGGTCTTTGGTCCCCCGCTTCAAAGAATGAAGAGGTAAACCAGACGAAGAGTGGTGGGCAGCAAAGCAAATTTTATTGAGCGATAGTACAAAGCTCCTTCCCAAGAGGGAGGGACCAAGAGGGTCGGGTTTGGGCATTTAAGTCTAGGGGGATTTACGGGCTTGTTGGCAGGCTATTTTAATCTGATTAAGCCTCCCTGCGCTTGGGGCCAGATCAGGTTTTTGCCCAGCGCTCATCTACCTATCAGAGAGTTGCTCACGTGGGAAAGGGCAGAAAGCTCCTTCCAGGGTGGCCTGAAATCCTTTCGAGGGTAGTTTCCTCTTGGGGCGGGGGGTTAGGGGTGTGGGGTGGAGGGGGTGGTTTGTTCCTGCCTGCCTTTCTTCCAGTTATCTTTCACTAGAACCCTGCAGTTACATAGACTCTAACATGGCAGACATGGCTGGTTGTGAGATACACGAAAGAGACTCCACTAAATATCAGTATGTAAAGGGCGCCTGGGTGGCTCAGTGGGTTAAAGCCTCTGCCTTCGGCTCAGGTCATGATCTCAGGGTCCTGGGATCGAGGCCCATATCGGGCTCTCTGCTCAGCAGGGAGCCCTGCTTCCCCCTCTCTCTCTGCCTGCCTCTCTGCCTACTTGTGATCTGATCTCTCTCTCTCTGTGTCAAATAAATAAATAAAATCTTTAAAAAATATATATCAGTATGTAGAAAAAGGTAGCAGTCATTTTGGGTTTTAGTTAATGTTCTGCAAAGGTGGCCATGGTCTTTTTAGGGGTGTGTGTGGGGGGGAAGCTATACAGTTAAGTCTTTGAAAATATAAGGAATTCATGACTCCCTGGGAAAGACATCTCGTTGGTGAGCCCAAGTTTTAAAACCTAGTGTACGGGGTTGGGAGGGAGAGAAGAGAGGGATATGAGCAAGAAATCCTTAAAGTTGTCAAATAGGAACACTTAGAGACTATTCTTAGGGAGATTTTCTTAAGTAAACCAACTGGAAATGAAAGCTCTAATATAATGCATGTTTTTAACTTTTTAAACTTATATTAGTACTATTCACTATGAAGATATTTTGGTTACACAAATCTAATGAGAAATTGTCAAACAAAAATTTTTAAATTCTAGACTTTTTATAAGTCTGTAGATTAAAGGGAAAAATATTTAGAATTAACCACCGAATCTTTTCCTCCATCATTTATCTACCCATTCTGCATGGCAAAAGAATAAGTTTTAATTTTTACTCCTGAAAAAACACACTCATGAGTTGTTGTGAGCCCTAAGAATCAGAACTTGGGATAAAGGACAAGCGGTGGCCAAGTAATAACAGTCATGTGACGCCAGAAACCTTGACTTACCTTGGCCTTGGCTTTAAAATAAGGAATGGCAGGCTTTTGTTTTTGTTTTTAAGTGGATACCTTTGGGAGTGTCTTCCCAGCTCACAAAACCCTTTAACTTTCCCACACATACCCACAGGGGAAATTGTGCTCAACCTAATGGTTGGTGATTGGTCCACAATGGGGCCTCTGACTCAAGATGGGTAAATGAGAGTCCCTTTCCCTGGAATCTGTAATTGGTAGTGGGGAAGATGCAGAGAAAGACAAATTGATAGAGGAAGACTTTCTTCAGATGGATACATAATAGCTGTTGTAGACCTCTTCTACTTACAATATTTACTGGAGAAAAGCAGCAGCTGCTTTCCAGAAAGAGCAGAAAAGAAGCAGACAAGGAGAAAAGGGCAAAAAAAGTCCAGACTTTTTAGTTTTTCATCCGATTTCCGTGTCTTCCAGAGACAGGTATAATCCCAATCCTTACACATATTTCCTTTATTTCAAGAAGCCGTCATTTATAAGGCAAATTCTTTTTCTACAATAAAAAGGGATAATAAAAAAACATCATTTTTGCAACATATATGATATCAGGAAAATTACAATGTCATTCTGAATTGGGAGAAATACTTGAATGTCTCTGATGCTTTAATTTCCTTGAGTTGGTGTCTGTTACTGAAAATGAAAGGACTCCTGAAATAGATCACTTCATAATTCCTTCTTTCCCTCTGAATGTCAACAGGCTCTTCTCTTTGCAGGATGGAGAGGCAGAGTTAGGGCAAGGCTAAGTATAATGCCTAAATTAATATAGCAATTCCATTTAGAGAGATTCAAAAGTGTGATCAGGTTTGTTGGTTTTCTTAGCTATCACTGGTTCCATATATATCCTTTTTTATCCTCACTTTTGAGTGAGTCAGCCCATGCATTCTGGGCCAAGTCATCTTGGGTCAGTTTCTTACCTGTAATGGGAACCTGAACAATTACTTAATCTCTGTGTGCCTCAGTTTCCTCATTTGTTAAAGGAGGATAATTGTACCTAGTTGGCAAGGTTTATAGAAACATGTTAGTATTTACAAAGCTACCTAAAAAAAAAAAAGCTTTTCACATAGTAATGCTATATGTAGGTTTTTGCTAAATAAGTTAAAATAAAATTGCAAAATCCAGTAATTTTTTAAATGGACTTTGCAAATGGACCAGGATATTAATGAAAAAAACAGATCAGAGTACATATAAAAAATGTATATATGGTAAAGAGAAAGGCATCACAATCTAGTAGGGAAGGAATAACTTCTGAGATATTCTATATATTCTATAGGTACAGAAGTTATCGATGGACAAAATATGATCATAAAGCCTCAGCTTACAACATACACTAAAATAAATTACGGTAAAGAGTTAAATGCAAATTAAGTAGCACAGAAGAATACAAAGGTAAATATTTAACTGATTTCTGGAGGGAAATGTATTGCCTATGCAATTAAAAAAATAATGATCAGCCAAGAAAGTAAAAATGAAAGAAAATATTCTTTTAATTTTTTGTGAACATGATCCTTTAGAATTTCCAGAAATGAAAATATCGTACTATGAAAATAATTCTTACCATTAGGAGAGTTAATAATTAATATACATGATGTTAAAGTAATTCTTACAAACCAAGGTAAGAATCCACATGTTAGAAAAATGTGAAACAGATTGTATTGACCAGAAATTTTGGGTTGCATATTACAGAAACAAGACACAATCTCGATGAGCAAAACTAAAATGTGTGTGTGTGTGTGTGTGTGTGTGTGTGTGTGTGTGTGTATTCATTTACTGGCTCTTGTTATTAGAAAAAACTGTGAGAATTAAAACAGAGGTGAATCCCAGGGCACTAACAAATTTATGGAAATATTTTCTTTCTCCCCATCTTTCAGTTCCACTGCTTCTGCTCGGCCTCTTACTCAACCTTGATTTTCAACAGGGCAGTTTGATGTCAGCCAGATGGGCATAGGCTGACCCATACTCTATTGCCTTTAGATTTGAATAACAGAGAGTGGGAGCCCATCCCTCTTTCAGTGTCCAGATATCAAATCTTACACAGAGATTCTGGTTGCATCTACTTGGAACACGTGGTTACTGATGAGGGGGCATCAGGGCTGGGAGTGGGAATAGGCAGGGCCAACTGGAACTAAAAGCACAGATTACTACTGATTAAGGGAGGGCTACTCCCCACAGAAAAGTATACTGTACAGATGAAAACTACTTGTTCCTTACCGTATAAAGCAGGCAATCTGCCAATAAACTACAAATGGCTAATAAACATGGAAAAATTCAGATTTGTTATAAAATAAAGAAATAAGCTTTAAGGTAGCAGTAATGAACCATTTTTGAAATTTTCACCTTGGATAATGTGTTGTACATATGCCTTAGAGGCATGGATGGGAGGTATTAAAGTTTGTACAGATCTGTGGAATACATATTTTCAAAATGTTAATGAGTATTTAAAATGTTTATAATCTACAATCCATGTCTAAAAATATAATCTTCGAGGAATAGAATTAGTAAAAACATATATAGACAGAGGTCTTCATTATATTTATAGGTATAAGAGGAAAAAAATGAAAAAAAGTATGAAAATTCATCAATAGGAAAAGATAAAAGGAACTATGTTATGTATATACATATATATACACAAACAGATATGATGCAGCCATTCAATTTTTTATTTGAGGAATTTTTAAAGATTTTGTTTATTTATTTGAAAGAGAGAGCATAAGTGGGGGGAAGAGCAGAGGGAGAGGGAGAAGCAGACTCCACACTGAGCGCAAAGACCAACGCAGGGCTCAACCTCAGGACCCCGAGATCATGACATGAGCTGAAATCAAGAGTCTGAGGCTTAACCAGCTGGGCCACGCAGGTGCCCCGTATTTGAGGAATTTTTTTTTTTTTTAAAGATTTTATTTATTTATTTCACAGAGGGAGAGAGATTACAAGGAGGCAGAGAGGCAGGCAGAGAGAGAGGGGGAAGCAGGCTCCCCGCTGAGCAGGGAGCCCGATGCGGGCCTCGATCCCAGGACCCTGAGATCATGACCTGAGCCGAAAGCAGAGGCTTTAACCCACTGAGCCACCCAGGCGCCCGAGGAATTTTAAATATTGTAAGATTATATAATTAAAACACTCTTAAATCTTAACAGCTTTTCTCTGGATTATACTACTATTATTTATTTTTAAATTTTTTTCCCATTTTGACCAAGTTAATTTTTTAAAAAGTAAAATGCTGTAGTAGTAGAAAAAAAGTTTTTTCTTTTATTTTATGAACTTCATTTGCTACCAGTAGGAACCCTAAATGCTCACAACATTCTGTCTGAAAGTAAAGCACACTTTATATCATGGTATGTAATCACTATATATATCATGCTAGTTTTGCTCATTTACATGTAAGGTTGCTAATTGTGAAACTTTTCAGAAATGTTCTATATAACTATCAAGCATAGTTGCCATTAAATACTTAGATACATAAAGTACAAAGGCATAATAGAGACCACCTGATTCTGCATTCCATGTAACATAATACAAGGACATATAAAAATACTAGAGAAAAACCGATATACTTTCAAATTCTGTTTTCCTAATCTTATAAGAATAAAATTTGTTTTCACTTAGTTGGCATTTTCCTTTGCAGTGTAATTTTGCCACATGCAAATTTGCCATTAAGGGATATAACAGACATTTACTATTGAAATACATATGGCTAATAAACATCTGAAACGAGGCATTTAAATTCAATACAAAATAAAGGCACATTAAAACAACAATGATACAACATTGTTTAATTTTCACATTGTGAAGATATTGTTCTAGTAGTGGGTTTTACCAGACTATAATATTTTTCTCAATGGTGACCAAGCAAATTTTTCTCCAACTGCAGGCAGGAAGTGTAAATTAATAAAAATAACCTTCGGTTCATAAGGCCCTATAAGCTCAGAAGGGCCAGTGCTTTTGAATAAATAGTCATGAAAAACGTAACAGGTTTCACCTGAGAATATAATAAAACTAGGTAAAGTACCAGTGTATGTGCTTAAAAAGATCTGTAGGCATTTCTATTCTAATGGTAGATCAGCTCCTTTTAAAAATAAAAATTATAGGGCGCCTGGGTGGCTCAGTGGGTTAAAGCCTCTGCTTTCGGCTCAGGTCATGATCTCAGGGTCCTGGGATCGAGGCCCGCATCAGGCTCCCTGCTCGGCGGGGAGCCTCCTTCCCCCTCTCTCTCTCTGCCTGCTCTCTCTGCCTCCTTGTGATCTCTCTCCCTCTGTGAAATAAATAAATAAAATCTTTAAAAAAAATAAAAATTATAAACAACAATAAAAGATTTAAAAAGAGGGTACACTATGTTACATTAGTAAGGGAAACAATTAGAACATTTCAGGATCACTGATTAGGCACCATGTAGCACCTAAGGGACTAAAGCCAACTGAAGCCCCTAAGGTCTGCCCTGGTAACCAGTAACGTGCGTGCGTGTGCGTGTGGGCGTGCCAGTGCGTGTGCACGTGTGTGTTTCCTGTATCAGTGCAGCAGCGTTTTCTAACCAAACTATTTCACTTAGAAAAAATCAAAACAGTGAAACAACACACCATTCTAGAACATCACGTTGAAGTGTTTCCTAGTAGGTAGATTCAATAACTTGTCTTGGCCCCAAAACAATTACTTCAGGGTTTGGGGTGTATAGTTTGAGCATGTTTAACATGTTGTATCTATCCTCATGCCTTGGCATCCACAGGATAATTATAACTTATGGGTGCATCCCAGGAAGCTTTTGCATAGTCTTTGTTCATTTGTAGCAAGAAAATGTTCTCTGGATGCTTACTGGTCTGTTTCTTTTCACCCGCCAAATGATTTTATATGGAATAATCTCCTATGCAATTGTTCAAATAATAAATAATCTATAAATGCATAAGGAACTTCCCTATAGGAAGCTACAGATAGGGCAATCAGTCATCCCAATCTTTTTGTCCTCCTTCAATGAATTTTGTCAGCCTCTGTTTTAAAGGCTGATTTCATCTCTGCATGAGGCTGTCTGTCTCTGACTGATAAAGGGGTAGTTAGCAAAAGGAAATCCTCACAGTCTGCATGTTTCTTCATTAAAAATATCCTCTCTCTTTTCATATTTGGCTGCAGGGGAAGGGTCAGAAACTTCCATATGATCAAAAGCAAAATGGTTCCACTCTTAGTAAAGAATGCCCTCCCCACCAAGATACAACTTCTAATTTAGCAGGCAGCACAGATCTGGGCTTCATGGAAAATACTGCTCTTTGTTCTTTAATGTAAATGGCTTTTTTAAAAATCCACATATATTCATAGATGGTAGCATTAAAGATTTTAATAAAAGGTATTAGGCAGTTTGGCTCAGGAGTTTTTTGGGGGGTTGTTACCACGCCAGCTTTTTTAAGAGTGCCCCATCATGGAGACAACATGCTCTCCTGGAAACTGGAATGACATTACAGGTGGCATTAACACTCTCGTTTCTTAGAAAGAACCCACCACGTTCTCTGTACCCCATCCTGACAGTGCTTGCAAACCTTTTTGTAGTCTTCCAAGATACTTAAAATCCTAGCAACGGCGTTTTGCCCAAGTGGTTCCCCGAAGGCACACTGTCAGCCAGGAACATTTAGCGTTCCCAGTGTTGTTCAGGCTGGGCAGTCTGGCTTTGCAGCTCTCCATCCCCTGGAACTGTTTGAGACCAGAGGAGTGTTCCTGCCAAATTATAAAAGAGGCTGTATCTTCTCTCCCCGGACTCCTGGCCTTTTCCCATCAGTTATGGTCTCCTGACCACACAGCTTATGTCTTGAACTTTAAATCTTGATTTAAAAATCTAATTAGGCTTTCCTTGTCTCAACACGTTGGTTTGGGTCCCCTCTACCAGGCAGTCTCCTCTCCAAGTTCTAATCCCCACGTGCTCTGTGAGCCAGTGATTGTGAATGAAAAGGCAGGGGCCAACATACTGGGATTCTTGAAAATTTCAAAATGACAGCAGTGTCTATCCTACTGGGGACTGTGATCAGTTGAGAAAGTTTTTTTAAGAACTTTTTTTTTTTTTTTGACAGAGAGAGAGAGATCACAAGTAGGCAGAGAGGTAGGCAGAGGGAGAGTGGGAAGCAGGCTCTCCACTGAGCAGGGAGCCCGATGGGGGGCTCAGTCCCAGGACCCTGGGATCATGACCTGAGCCAAAGGCAGAGGCTTAACCCACTGAGCCACTCAGGCGCCCCTTAAGAAACATTTTTATTTCAAGTTAAATTTTAGATGGAATCCCAGTACACAAAAAAGATAAAGGCAGAACTGAGGTTTCCTATCAATGGGTGCCTAGAATTCTGTTGAGAACTCCTGCAGTAAGAAAATAATAGAGCTGTGAGTGGATTTGACCGCCCACTGTCCTCTGTCTGCCCTAGGTCAGGGGTCACAAACTCAAATGTCTTCAGGGAACAAGAACCTGATATAAAGAAATGAAACCCTGTACAAAATGTATACCCCACCTCTAGGGGCAGCCTCTGATGACATTCCTCAAATGGAGCCAGAGCGAACAAATTTGGAGCATGGGGGCAGTTGTAAGCATTGCCAAATGTGCCGATTTTCCTCAACAAGCAGAAAATGCAGATTTTTTTCACGTGAAATATCCTGATTTTTAAATACTGGCAAATAATTAAACATGAAGAAATCTCGTCAGAACGTAAGGAAAACCCCTCTGTAAGCCAAATCTTAGACCTCAGGACATCAATTTGCAATTCTTGTAGAGTACTACAATTTAGGCTTCTAAAGCATTGCACCTCTTTAACATGACCTTATCTTCACATATTATTTCTAGTATATTCTCACAACCCTGAGAATATGCCGACTCCTGATCATTATCTCAGGGTAGCTACTACCCTGCTCTAAACAGTATCTGACCCGACTACATCCAGAGCCTCGTATCTGGTCCTGAGTCCTACTCTGCTCCTGCTTTCCCTGATGCATTCTCCACAGAGCAAACAGAGTGATCTCTGCCAAAAAACAAATAACATCTTGTACTCCTTTCCAGAAATCTCTCCAGTGAATAACCATCACAATTAGATGAGAATCCAAATGCCTTAATGTGACAAACATCACTCCATGGACCAGCCCAAGTCACCTCTTCGAATTTACCTCCTGGCACATTGCTCTTACCCTCTTGGCATATCCTGGTCTTCCTGTTGGTCCTTACGAAACGTCTTGCTCCACCTATGTTTGGAGTTTTCTTTCACCTGGTCCTTACTCATGAATTTCACATCCTCGAGTATGGCTTACTTACTTCCTTATTGTATTCAAGTCTCTACCTTCTTAGTGGGATTGTCTCTCATCTCCTTATCTAAAATAAGTGATCCTCCCATTTCCCATTTCTGTACCAGCTTTTGCTTCTTGCTTTGATTTATCACTACTGATACTACTTTATAGATGTCTTATTTTCTGTCTCCCTCAACAGATCAGAAGCACTAAGAGGACAGAAACTTTATCATGTATCGCTTATTCCTTTAAACTTTTTATTTAAATTCTGGTTAGTTAACATACAGTGTAATATTAGTTTCTAGAGTATAATATAGTGATTCAGCACATCCATGCAACACTGGGTACTCGACACAAGTGTACTCCTTCATCCTCATCACCTATGTCACCCATCTCCCCATCCCCCTCCTCCCTGGTAACCATCAGTTTGTTCTCTGTGGTTAAGACTCTCTTTCTTGGTTTGTCTCTCTCTCTTTTTCCCCCCTTTGCTCCTTTATTTTCTCTCCATCATATCTAGAAGACTGCATGTTGTACAGCAAGTGTTCAATAGCTATTTGTAGCAAAAAATGAATGAATGAATCTGTTACCATTATTACCGCACTACTATTACCTTAGCCCACTGACACCAACCTTACCTCAAATCTCTACTGTTTATGGTCTGGACTATTTATTCAGTGGTCTTTCACTACACTCATCCTACACATGCTCCCTGACCACACACCAGCCAGCCATGTTCATTCCACATTTGGAATAGTCTATGCTAATTCTCCCATATGCTTTAGGAAGTTCTTCCTGTGTGTATCTGTGTACAATTTGGGTAGACATCTGTTGGAGCACTTGTCATGCTGTTCTAAATGACCCAATTCCTTGTCTGCCTCCTTCACTAGACAATAAACCTCTAAAGGTCTTATGTAATAAGTATAATGGTTTATATTCCTGTAGCCCTTCAAAATTTATGGAAGTGCTCATATGTGCATTGTTCAGTTTTATAAAAATGTTATTAAAATGCCTTTTCATAAGAGAAAATTGAGACTCTGAGAAACTAAATGACTTCTCTAATTTATGAAACTTGAACAAAGCATTATTTTAAGCCAGTTCTTCAGATTACCCCAGTATAACGAAACTACATTCCACACAAGGGAATTTCTATGTTTACCATTCAAGCACCTTAACAACTTGAATTTAAGCCACTTAACCAAATCTACTACCAATATCTCCCTTTAAATACTCCAAAATTTAGTCACTAAATTTTAAGAACTCATTATTAATATAGATCTCTTGCTTTCTCTCTGAGTCTTTTTCCCCCTTATTTTCTCCATAACTGTCATACTTCTTCCTTTTTTCCATATCTTAATCTTAGCTTTTATTCAAAGCTTAGATAAAAGACCATCACCCTCAAGATAATGTTTCTGATATAGTAACCGATATCTACTTTGAACTAATATATATTATCTAAAAATTTCTTATGGAAATATTAAACTTCAAAATTCTGTATGTTCTTAAGATAAGTGCAAACTTAAGTCCTATATATATGTATATATAAAAGATATTACTTATAACCGGATGTCATATTTATTTAGGCAGTGTTGAGTTCAATTCATCTAAATTCATCTTTAATTTCTCCTCAGGCCATATGTCTGAGTATCAGTTAAGATTAAGCTCAGCTGTATATATAGGAGAAAGCTGAAACAAGTGGCTTACACCCAAACGTAGATGTTCAAGGACAGAAAGGGGGTGTCACAGGTGTCATAAACCAGATTCCTTTGGCTGCTGCTGCCGCACAGTCAATAGGACAGGATCCCATTCTCAGGATGACCTGATTCTTCAAGATGCTTCCGAATTTCTACCCATGCATTCATGTTACAGAAGGGAAGACAAGAAAGATGGGAGGCACAGCACAGCATCCACGACCAGATGGATATACCTAACATAAAAGAATGGAACACGGCTGAAACTCAATATGCAGAAAAAGATAGATCAGCTAATACTATTGTGGTTATGTTTACATCAGACAGAATAGAGCTGAGAGCAAAAAAAGACTAGAAATAAAGAGGATTGCCACATAAATATATAACTCTAAGTCCTCCTGGAAGATATGAAAATTTTTAAAGGTTCATGTCCATAATAATATATAGTGTCTCTTTCTCTCTCTCCACATATATATGGGCATACACACACACACACACACACACACACACAAAAGAATTACTTGAGAGTATACCAATCCAAAATCATAATGGGAGATTTTAACATTACTTCCTCAGTAATGGATATACAAGAAATTATTAATGAAATCATTGAAAACTTGGGACCACAATGTGATTATGTTAGAAAGAAATACAAGAGATTGGAAAACGGGTGCCTGGGTGGCTCAGTGGGTTAAAGCCTCTGCCTTCGGCTCACGTCATGATCTCAGGGTCCTGGAATCGAGGCCCGCATCGGGCTCTCTGCTCAGCAGGGAGCCTGCTTCCTCCTATCTCTCTGCCTGCCTCTCTGCCTACTTGTAAACTCTCTCTGTCAAATAAATAAATAAAATATTAAAAAAAAAGAGAGAGATAGGAAAACTCCCATTTGTTTAGATGTTACCAAAATATAGCTAAATCACCCACGGATCAAAGAAGAAATCATAATGTAAATAATAAAATACTTAGAAGTGCATGAGAATAAAAATACCACATATTTATATGAATGAGATGCAACTAAAGCTTAGTTTATAGATCAATGCATAGCTTTACACGCTTTTATAAGAAAAGTGGAAAGGCTAAAAATCAGGTGTTATATGTCTTGTTTTAAAAGTCTGTATGAATAATAAGAAAATAAATCCAGAGAAATTGAAACGATGGAGAAAGAAACAAATAAAAGCAGAAATCAATGAAATATAAAATAAGATACAATAGACAAAACAATAAAGCCAAATATTGGTTGTCTTAAGTTTAATATAAAAGACAAACCCATGATGAGATAAATTAAGAGAAAGAGAAGAAGTAACAGAACAAAAAGAGGACAGAACTATAAATATCAAAGAGTTTAAAAATAATCAGAGAATACTAGAAACAAACTACAAATTTGACAACTTCCATGAAATGGTTAAGTTCCTATAAGAACATAATTTACCATAACTAGATTGAGAAGTAGTAACCAGGTTACTTACTCCTGTATTCACTAACCAGAATCTAGCACTGGTAGTTTTCTTACTAAGAACTTCAGGTGTCGGAGTTTTACTGCCAAGTTCAATTGAAATTTTAGTTTAGTTTAGTTTACTTTAGTTTAGTTTTTTAGTAACCTCTAGACCCAATATGGGGCTTGAACTCATGACTTAAGAGTTTCACACTCTATGGACTGAGTCAGCCAGGCGCCCCCATCCAAATATTTGAAGAACTGAATAATTCTGTTCTTACACAGTGTCTTTCAGAGAATAAAAAGAAAAAGTGGAACAATCCATAGTTCATTTTATGAGGCCGATACCATACCTTGATGATGACAAGAGTGTGAGAAAAGAAAATCATCATACTCCTGAATTAAGTTACTTACATTATATAAATTTGGAGCATAAGATTAGTGTAGTGCCTCCAGCAACAACATATAAATACAGTAATCCATCATGACCAACTTGGATTTATCCCAGCATTGGGAGGTTTGTTTAACATTAGCGAATCAATTAATGCAAATTATATTAATGAATTTAAAAGAGATGGGGAAAACATGAGAAAAAATTTGACAGTTGTTCTTTATAAAACCTCCAACAAGCTGGAAATAGAAGCTGTAGAAGATGACCATGTTGCTCTGCTACCCATGGTTTCCAACTCTTTGATTTCGGGAAGCATGTGGTTTTTATCTCACCTCAAGTGTTTGGCTGGGCGTTTCTCTGCTGTCTGGCTTCAAGGTCTTCCCTTAGTCTTTGCACAGACAGCCTGGAAAGCGCCTGATGTATGGAGTCAATGTGTAACTAAATGGCTTCAAAAGTTTCTAGAAAAAAGTATGAATGATGAAAATAATTAAAGAATAGAAAATTAATAGACTGACCATTATATAACATTCTCAGAGGAAGACCTCACTTTGGAAGAACATAAAATTTTAAGCCTCTCCTCTTTTGGTCAATGGACACATTGAGCGGCTCCTCTGTGATGAGATGAGAATAAGTTGAAGAAGACACAATCTGTAACCTCCAGGAGCAAAAAAGGCGTGCAAAAGAGCGGCACTGGCAAACCAATGAAAACATATTAGATGAAATTCTAAAATAGAGATTGAAGTAAGGTGCTATGGGAACACAGAGAAAAAAGTGTCTAATGTTACCTGAAGGAGTCAGGGACGCTATATTACAGGAGAATCTTGAACAGGGATTTGAAAGCTATATAGAGTTCACAGCAGGCAAGGGGTCAGAACAGGCATTCCAGGAAGAAGGAACAAAGATTAATCCAGAGGTTAAAAGAGCATGCTCTTGGAAGAACTCAGTGGATAGTCTGTAGAGTAGCGAGCAGAATGGGAAAACACGAAGACAGGAAGTTAGCGAGGCCATCAATAACGAGTACCCTATAGACTCAAAAAGCTTTTGATGCATTTAAAATAAGACAGTGACATAATGAGCTGTTAAAAATGATTAAGACCATTTAGTTGATACAAACAAACTTGAACACTTCATGAAGCAGTCAGTCTCTGTTCCCAGGGGTTCAGAGAACAGCCAAATGGGGTGGAAGGCAGGAGATGTTTCTAGGGTTAAAATTAAGGGAAAAGGGAAAAATGGAAAATGAATAAGGAGCAAGGAAGGAAGTAGAGGGCCAGTGGTGGGTTAGCAAAGTTTAGGGATTGGCTGACTGGTTCTACTCCATTTCTGGTCAAGCACAGCACTGGCAGAGATAGGAAAGCTTATCTGCATTTTGGTCTGCTGATGTGGGGGTGGGGAGCAGCTCCTACCGGGACCTAAACATTTATTTGGACACAGCTTAGTGTCAGAAATGTCAGCAAAAAATATGTTCTGAATTGGCAGAGGGGAATCTACTACCATTTTCATACCATAGAGTCTCATGGTTTGAAATCAAAAAGGATACATTTCAACACATTCTCCTCCTTGAAGAGAGCATGGATCTGACATTTGTCCTTGAGCTGAGTGGATTATAGCAGAAGGGGAAACTGCCAATCAGCATTAACCATGCTTTTCTACTTTGAATATTGAAGAAAGCACAAATAATAAATAAAAATTTAAAACCTAGATTTACTTGTTTGTTTTATCCCGAGGAACCTATATCAGTATTGCTCAGTAGACCTAGCCTGAATTAAACACTAATTAATAGATTCTAAATTCCTCATCAGGTAATACACATGCTTTTCAATAATTTAATTATTGATTTTTTTAAACTCAAGATTAGATGTTAGAAAATAAAAACAAAGAAAACCAAAAAACGTTAAAGAACTAACGAGTAACATAGAACATTTTCCTTCTCCAGTACGAGAAAGTACTTCTGTCCTTGCCCTAACACTGGGGCACTGAAAAAAAGATTTTTTAAAGTGACAGATTTCATTAGACCTTTAATGATGAGGTCACCTACCTCAGAGCATGTTGTCCTTTCCTGTTGCTGGGATGGGAAGGTTGGGGTGAACCAGTGATGCTACCTGCAGATGATGTGGCTTAAGTGGACAGGAGCATTTTGAGAAATGCAAACAAGCATGAAAGACAACTCTCTACAGGCTGTGGGATCATTTTACTGGTTTTTGAAAGATGACATGAACTGTAATCTTGCAGCCTACATTTTGAGGGTGATGCACTGACAAGTCTCCCCACCCACTGTACCTGATGGCATCCTGTGTCACCAATTTCTTTTCTGAATGTTTGAGCCCAGGTATTTTATTCCTCTTCCATCAATATTAATTTTACCGTCAGAGCAAAATTCTGAATTCGTGATTTGGAAATGTGTTTTCCCAACCACAAATATTTTGCTTGAAAAATATATCTTAAAAAGTATAAAGTATCTTCTCCCTCTGGCTTCTCTTCTCCACTTTTTAATATCTGGCACACAAAACCAGAAATGACTCCTGGGGCACAGCCACAGATATTGTCACAGAAAGAAAGAAAGAAAAAGCGTACCAATTTTTAAATCCTTTAAGATTAGCCCAAAGTCTAGCAAATTTTTTCTGTTAATGACCAAATAGTAAAATACTAGGCTATGTGGGACAGACGTAGAGTCTTCACCTCAACTACTCAGCTTTGCTATTGCAGCACAAAAACAGCTACAGGCATAGGTAAATGAGTGAACACAGTTGCATCTCAATCAAACTTTCCTTTTCAACACTGAAATTTGAATTGCATGGAATTTTGATGTGTCACAAAATATTCTTGTTTTTCTTTTTTGAGATTTTTTTTCAACAAGTAAAAAATGTAAAGAGACTAATCTTAGTTCATGGGTTATCCAAAAGCAGGCAGCAGGCCAGAATTGGCCCATGGGCCACAGTTTATCAAGCCCTAGACTGGACATATACGGCGGTATTAACCTTGGTACGTGTAAAGTGGACTAAAGACCTAACATTTTCTATTTCCTCCATGATACAACTTATATTATAAGCCTCCCTTCTGAAAGATGAAAGAAATCATTTGTCTTGGCTTTGAGGTTAAAATTTTAAGAAATTGCTGTGATGATAAGGCACCTTGGTCTGGATATGGGTTATGAGATATCTGTCCTCATTGTCATCTATCTATGCCAGCATTGCCTGAGAAGTTGATTCTGTTTGGTCTATGGTTGTTGATCAAAATAGGGAACTGCTGAGTATTCTTTGTTTCCAGTAATAAGGCTTCTTCCTTCTGTTCTGTTTTACGCTCATATTATTCTTGCTCTGCGTCGTACTCAAGCATGGAGCACTCCGTGAGCTGCAGAACTTCCTACTTAGACCTGCCGTATAACCACATTGCTCTAGAGGCTCCCTGGAGGTCTATATGAGAAATAGGGTACATATTTCCTCTTCTGGAGTTTTCTCTGAGCAATAATCTCCTCTCAGTCTGGGGAGCAGAGCAGCGGAACATCCTTTCCCAGAGGCTCACCCACATCTCTGCAACCATTGCCAGGAGCATAGAGCAAGACAGCTATGGCCTGAATGGGGTTGTAATAGGGGGAAGGAAGGATCAAAGGGTACAAAGCAACAATAAGGGCATTGCAGTGAATACTTTAACGATGTCTGTCTTTCGGGCGCCTGCGTGGCTCAGTGGATTAACGATGTCTGTCTTTCTACCAACACAATTTTATACATTGTAGTTCAGTTATTAAATATGTATTATAGGGCACCGGGGTGGCTCAGTCTGTTCAGCCTCAGACTCTTGATTTCAGCTCGTTGTGACCTTGGGGTTGTGAGATCAAGCCCCATGCTGGGCTCCGTACTGGTGTGGAGCCTGCTTAAGATTCTCTCTCTCCCCCACCTCTTTCTCTCTCTTTCTCTCTCTCCCTCTCTAAAAATAAATAACAACAACAACATAATAATAATAAATATGTATTATAACCCTTCTCTGTGCCAAAATTATTTTAGATGCTGAAAATATGTGCTGGCCTTCTTAAAAATGACTCCTTCCCTCACAGGCACCTGGGTGACTCAGTCAGTTAAGCATCTGACTGTTGATTTTAGTTCAGGCCCTGATCTCAGGGGTCTGAGATTGAGCCCCACATGGTGTCCATACTGGGCATGGAGCCTGCTTAAGATTGTCTCCCTCTTCCTCTACCCCTCTCCCACCTGTCCCTTTCTTGAAAAAAAAAAAGTGATTCCTTTCTTCATGAAGCTTACAGTGCAATGGAAGACAGAGAGTAAGTACCCAGTCTTAAAATTAATAATTATAAATGGTGCTCAGTCACATGGGCCAGCTCCTACTTTTTTTTTCTTTTTTTTTAAGATTTTATTTATTTATTTCACAGAGAGAGAGAGAGAGAGAGAGAGAGAGAGA